>JASAOG010000083.1:837500-1095000 GCA_030265305.1 Biomphalaria pfeifferi
CATCATCGCCTGCTCCTCGGGTTATGGAGGTAAGTGCTTGTCCTCAAATAAAATAACTTGACTTCAAAATAAACAAAGGACGCAAATTGTTCAAGAATAAAATTTTACTTTTTACAAAGCATATCAATTCACTGTCTGGTAAAAAAAAATTGAACACATTACACAACCAGTCTCGGATCAAGTTGAAAGTTTACTCAATTCTTCATTGCCATAGACAGACATAAATCAATAAAATAAAATTTGTCAATTAATTACTGTTTATATTTTGTTTGATTCTAACAAGAGATATTGATCTTTCAGTATTCACAGATATGGTTAAATATGTCGGGTTTTGTCCCCTTAATAGTTGTACACGTTATTTCTCCCACACCCATTCACGGATGAGAATTGAAACTTTAAACAATTATTATTGTATTTACAAAACATTAAGAAATTTTTAAAAATGAACACTTAGTCAATTAATTATTGATAATTAAGTTTATAGTTTGATATCAAAAAGGGAAAAAACGTCCTCATTTTTAGATATAAAGTTGTAAGTGCGAAGTTATTTCCCTAAAATAAGCTTTGTTAATTTTTTTTAAAGGATTTTCTTTTTATTGTTAAAAAATCCAATAACAATAATTCAAAGACACAATTTCAGCTTTAGTATTACAATATTATGCTTGTTAAGCCAAAATTAGTATTATTGATTACTATTGAGCAAATCTAGTGTCTTGACTCTTTGAATACTAGATTGCATCCTTTATATAATATTTATCTCTTCAACAAACTAAAATACAAAATAGAAATAAACTTCTGGATTATTTTCTTCACATTATTCTATTGTAGACTTCATTATTGCATAAGGCTGAGGATAACTCTTGAGATTTTCCCATGATGTCACACGCCCAAGAAGATTACTCCCCTTTTTGCACTTGCCGTGGTGATAGCCGCTTTTACATTCCTGTATCCTACATCCATCTCAGAGTCATCCTCGGCCCCACAGTGGCGTAGCTAGGGGGGGCCCCACACATGAGTGTTTTTTACATTAAAAATTAAATATTACGAAAAAAAGGGGTACTTTACTATTTAATGTTTCTCTTCAGTTAAGTACCGGGTTTACTTTTGGACAAGTATGACTATAAAGTCACACGGTTATTAGTGTGGTCACACTAACCCTTGTCAATTAATGTTCAATGCAATAGATAAACTTTAAATGACCGAACAACCTAAAGCTCATCTTTTGTTTTTAATAAATCATAAGACACATCCTCAAGTTGATCTTTACCTTTATCATTTAAATTCTACAGTTTTCGATTAGTTCCTAAAAATGTTACAAACATTTATTGTATCTCTTCAAACTAGAATACAGTGTATTGTCTAGAGGTTTCTTTTCCATTAAGGTCCAGTTAACACCCTGTTGTCATGGTCACCATTTGTTGCGCTTGGTCGTCTGACCTACATGGCCTACCTGATTCACCCGTGCATTATGTACGTCTATTTCGGGAACCAGGAGTCCCTCTACCTGTTAAATGACACAAATATTGTGAGTATTAACTTTATTGTTAGCTACTACATAATATACACCTCACATAGTCATATAAAAAGTATGGTTTTAAACTATGAAAAGATACTATTGCATTAATTTGTCAAATTGATGTGTATCTCAATTCGATTTATATATATATATATATATATATATAATTCTCTTAGTCGCCCAACCATGCTGGACTCCACGCAAGCACGCCGAGTCTCTAACCCTCGACGAAAAAGTCATAAAAGATAACTCTTTTATTTCTGAAAGTCGGACTAGAGTTATCCCAAGTAACTTTCGCGGCGACAGAGAGCGAGGGTCAGAAAAAAAAATAGGGGTGGGGAGGCGTATGCTACGCTGCGGGTCGGCTCGTTTGTTATATTGTAATAGCTTTAAGGGAGGCAACTTAATAAGGATTAATCGTAAAAGGCCAAGTGTGTTTTTTGACAATGAATTAATACCAAACACTGATAGTGACTTCAGTCTTCAATACCTAAGTCGTCTTGTCTTTTAGTTTCACCAGTCCTTTTCAACCCAAACCTTAGTACAGACCACCGTCACTCTTCCCAGACACACTCCAGGTCCTTAATCCAGTCCTCTGGTGGCACTAATGACAGCCCTTTAGTTCCAGACAACTCTGACTCCTCTTCCCAATCACTTCGGATGTGGTAATCAACTGTCTCTATCTGTTCAAATTCAATGTTCAGCGTCGGCGCAGCAGTAAAATTGTTATATACTATAGACTGCGGAATCTACTTGACTTGAAAATAAACGAATCAAAGAATAAATAAATCAAAACATTTTATAATTATTAAGTCCAAAAAAAAAAAAAGAATAACCTTTACCAATCCAAGTCATAGTAAAGAATAAATGATCAGTAAACTTCACATGTTACAGGAACTAGCGGCACTAGAATACAAACGTTATTGAGAGAACAAAACTGAACGATATGTAGGGTGAACCTTATTTGTATATAATAAATGTTATTTCATTTTCATAGCTATTCTACATCAATCTAACGGGTCTAGAATATTTACCTTTTTTTTTCAATTTCAGGTCATTTCCTACCTCGGTATATTGCTGTTTACTTACCTGGCCTCTTTTATTTTGATGCTTGCATTAGAGTCTCCGTGGATAGGCTTGGAAAAAGCTTTGCTCCGAAACAAGCGCCACTAGTACTGGAATGGAGAATGTAGTTTTACTCTGCTACCTGTGATAACATACGACATAACTAAACATTGAATGTTACACATGACAGGGCTACACATTGAAGTTTACACATGACATGGCTCAACATTGAAGTTTACACATGACATGGCTACACATTGAAGTTTACACATGACGTGGCTACACATTGAAGTTTACATATGACATGGCTACACATTGAAGTTTACACACGACATGGCTACACATTGAAGTTTACACATGACATAGCTACACATTGCTCTGCTACCTGTGATAACACATAACATAGCTAGACATTTAAGTTAGCACATGTCATAGCTACACATTGAAGTTTACACATGACATAGCTACACATTGCTCTGCTACCTGTGATAACACATAACATAGCTAGACATTTAAGTTAGCACATGTCATAGCTACACATTGAAGTTTACACATGACATAGCTACACATTGCTCTGCTACCTGTGATAACACATAACATAGCTAGACATTTAAGTTAGCACATGTCATAGCTACACATTGAAGTTAATAATTGACATAGTTACTCATTGAACTTAACATATGACATGGCTAGAAATTGAATTCATACATGCCGAGGCTACAGATTGAATGTTTACTGGACATCGTTACACATCAAACTTAATACATGACATAGCTAAATACAATACACTAAATACAACAAATGACATAGCCACAAATTACACTCAATACTTGTGACAAACAAAACATTATTCTGTTGTTCTTGTTGTTCATTTGAACCACGTCAGTTAAAAAGTCTCACTAAATCTGTGAATTATGTTAATGATTAAGTTTATCTATGTTCTGGATTATATGCATTTTTGTTAACTGCTTGGCCCTGTCAGACTTCACTCCATGAGAACTCTAGTAAATAATCTCTAAGCATTTAAAATTTTTATAACCGATGCAAAGCTTAAAAGATGCTCTCTATGGAACGCTGGATGGACTGCTTGTAGATAATTTTCATTGATTAATGTTTCAACTATTTTGTTTATTGTTATTATTTTTTTCCAATACTGTGTATATTTTATAGAAGATATTAAGAATGCTATTAGAACAAACTATTGATGCGTGAAAACTTATCACTGTAAAAGGACTTTATCATACATTGTATAAATAGAGTGCTGGATTTACTTATAGTGTCCGATAGTCAACATAAAGCTATAGCTTGAAGGCCACCCAAAAATGGTATCACGGACATTTTCAATCATTTTGAAGAGAGAGAGCAAGGGGGGGGGGGGGGGGGGGGGGAAGCCTTACAAGGGACCACATTGCTCAAATAGCTTAAGTCTTTATCAATTCTAAATCCTGCTTAAATAATGCGAATGTATTTAAAAAAAACAACACCAATGATACGATTAGATGTGTTGTTCAGAATAGCATATAAACTCTTGTAATTTCGTACCAAGCTTGTAATTAATTCTATTGATTTAAGTAATTGATCGAAATTTCACATTGCAATGTGTTTGTATAATCTGGATTAATATAAATGTAGTAGTTATAGAACAAATGGTACTAGTAGTGTTAGAATGACATAGTGACAGACACCTCTGTGTTGAGTTTGGGAAAGTTTTGACAAAAGCTTGAAGCAGCATTATTTTTTAATTTAAAATTTTAATATGCAAATATATATATATATATATATATATTTGCATATTAAAATTAAAATTAAAATATATATATATACATAGAGAGAGAGAGAGAGGGCAGGAGGACTTTTGAGCCCTGGGTGAACTTTTTAAAATGCATTTATGCATTTACCAAGATACTCCATTCTTCACTCCCCTTGTTAATAACTTATTAAAATTTTTACTAGTTGAATTATGAATAAATTATTTTTAATACTTCGATTGTTATTTTTATACATTTTTGCTCTCAGCCTATATTAAATTAATAGAGGAAGGAATCCTTGAATGATTATTTACTAGACATGGCCTAAATTGTGCCTATGTGCAAAAATCAAAATGAAATTAAAGAGTGGTCTGAGCCTGCCCAAGCCGATCATCACTTTAACAATACTGAGCGCAGGCAGGAGGAGATGTTGTACAACTTGACACACTGCACTCCTCCTTAAACTTCTGGCACCAAGTTAAGCCTTATAAACCATTGACTTTTTTAAAAACAGTTTCACAATTGTCTTCCTCACGGTGTCACCACGTATGACCCAAAAGTTCAACTAGCGCACACTTTAGTTTTAGAATTGTTTTGATGTTGTTTTACAGGTTTCGGATGTTCCTTCAGAAGATAGTTTACTTCCTAGTCCAAACCTCCCGCAGGACGACGGGGGATGGGAGCGGACAAGGTTTGAACCCGGGACCATCGATAAATCCAAATGATAGTCCAGCGCGCAAATCGTACGACCAGGCAATCATCCAATTAAATGTGTATTTATACGCATAGTAAAGAAACGACTAGCGGCAGGCAACTCATGCTTTCACATTCGCAACACATACTTAAAAGCAAACGTATATATAAGAAAACTATCTACAACACAATAATAAGACCAGTAGTTTGTATGCAAGTGAAACCTGGACACTGATAAAAAACGACTAAATATCTGCTAAATACTTTGGAAAAGAATATCCTCAGAATATTCATGAGGAAACCGGACTCGCATCAACCAAGAAATATACCAACTTCCATAGTAACGGAAAAGAAGATCCGATCACATTAGGCAAATCGCACCAGGCAGATCACATTAGGCAGATCACCTCGACAGAATGTCATAAGGCAGAGGAGAAAAAACCAGCAGAAAACAAAATGCAGGGGTCCCAAAAGCAGACCACTAGTACGGTGGCTTGATGACGTAGAGGCAGATCTACAACAGCTAAATGCTCTGGCATGGAGACGTAAAGCGTAATGGAAAGATGCGCTAGAGCAGGTCAGGGCCCCTCCATGGGCTGTAGTGCTACTAGGGTGGATGGATGATTGATACGTAATAAATATAAACTATTTTTACAACAGCAATAAAATGGTAGTTTGAAGAATGCCTATTTAAACATAAAATCGATGCAGTAATAATAAATATAAAGTCGTGTTTAAAAAATTAAAAAAAACACTCCGATATTAATTGAAAACAATTAATATCGGTAGTAGGTGTCCACCTAATAAAAGAGGCGCAAACCCATAAAAAATGCATACTTGTTTTATTTTTAAATACTTCTAAGACTTTCATCAAAATCTTTAACAAAAGCCCAAAAAAAGGATTTTCTTAATACAGTTCAAAATAAACTCAGTTGCATTCTTGAGACTTCTTCAGTGCGCGAAACTCATATTCAAATAAATGTAGCTTTCATTTTCCCGTAATAAAATATATGAAAAAAAATGTATAATTAAGATTCTGACAAACCAGTATGTTTATATATTATCAATTCACAGAGAAAGCTAATCATTGTTAGTTTGATTATCACGTTTATTTTTAACATTCTTGGAAACCTAATGTACAAAATCGAGAGTACAGACGCCAGACAGACACAAGTGATCTACGAACTTGACACCTGGATCTTCTTTTATACATTAGTGTGAAAGTGTAAAGTTGTTATTGTTTGAAGATAAGAAGATTGAGGTGTGACAAAGGCAACAACAACAATGTCTGTCTACACAGATTTCATTGGTAATACTTACTATTTAACCAGTGGATGTTTTAGTTTTGTAGTATCATTATAAAGTTTGTGATATAAATTGCACGAGTTTTACAAAGCTTGTATTTACTTACTCCTTCAGGTTGTCTGTCTGTCTGTCTGTCTGTCTTGGAGGATTCTTTTACGTTGTCTTCTCCAACTTCTCTTCTCAGACCAAGTTGAAATTTGGCACAATTATTCGTAGTCAATGTTAATACTTGAATAAATAAAAAAAAACGTATTAGTTAATTTATGAATTAGTGGTTATTATTTAATTGTTCTATAAAAGAATGATAGATAAACTTTGCAGTGTTGAGATATCATGGAGGTAATTATGTGATGCTATCCCGTATATACAGCTTGTTGTTTGTTTGTTTTTTAAGTTGTTTTTTTTTCGATTTTTTGATTTTTTTTCCTATAAATAAAAGTTCAATTTCAATAGCGACTAAATGTAGCTAAATAATCATCATCATCATGGACTGGGCATCTTTTAAAATGTCAGTAAATGGTGAACTCGTTGCGTTTTCTTCAATAATAAATTATACGTAAGAATGATGTCTCCGTAACATGAGCGTATAGAGTAGATGCAGGTCTGAACATCGCGGCTTGAGGCACTTGGATATTACTCATGATTTGAGGTCGTTATGCGGATTATATGACAGCCCTCTTTGACCATTGTCATATATATCTTATATTTATCATCGCCCTTCCTTTTAGGCAGCAATATCTTTGAGAAACTTTAGTAAGAAGAAAAAGACTTTATGAAAGACTACTACGACTATCTTAGTGCCTCTAAACCCCCTTAAAGGTCTAATTATCCATAACTCCCGTACAGGTCTAGTGCCACAGAACTCCCGTGGAGGTCCATTGACACCGGAACCTTGAGTGTGAACACGTGAGATGAACTCCGATTGGTACAATGACCTAAGGCCAACCCTGGTGGACTTGGTGCCAGGCAATGTTTGTTATGTATAACTCTCAAGGACCTCTTCGAAGTGACGTTCTTTATCTGTATATATGAAGTTACTTACAAACTTATGTACCAAGTGCCTTGAACTTTGTCAATCAGATCTTGAACAAGGCCTAAAGTGCCCTCTGCTATATACTTGTTGGTCAAGGGAAGCATCCCCGTTCAATGTTGACAAGTCAAGCACCGCTAAAGGTAAGGCGTTTTTTACATTGTAGATAATCTCTACTGCGAACTTCGCAATGCTATCTTAGCTTCTGTAATGTGAGTGATAAATAGTCAAATGGTCTAAGTGAATGAATATTCACATTAGACTAGAGGAATACAAGAGTACAATAAGTAAACTTGAAGACAACTTCAGGACTTTAACAAATACCAAAACACAATCTAATAGAATACTTTTTAAAAAAGACAAAAAGAGAAATGCACATTTCTTACTCTATATACTAGGAAGGGTTTGAATCAATGCACATTACAATTTTTGGTAGAACATGGAACGGGTTCATCTAAATCAGCCAGGAAAAACCAATGACTTAGCAGAGCCTAAGTCTCGGAATAATATGCACGAGTTAGGGTAGCTCATGGTTAGGCGTAGAACGTAATTATTTTATTTCTTTTTAAGAACTTAGTACAATTTAAATCTCTTATCAATATGCGCAACAAGATTAGCACTTGTATATATATGTATATATATATATATATATATATATATATATATATATATATATATATATATATATATATATTTGGAACATTTTGTAATTTATTAGATTCACAGATCATTAGTCTATATTAGTCTATATCAATTACAAATCATGAAACCAAAAAAAAAAACCCAAAAAATGTTCAATACGATTAGAGTTTCGATTTCTCTAAATTTCATTAATAGAAGAGTCCTGGACATTTTTTGTTCTCAAACAGTTTTCTTTCATGTATATCCGAACTGAAGAAAAAAAAAAGTTGTTTTTTTTCAGGCACAGTGACATATACCTCGTAGCTACCTTTTAATGGAGGAAGTGAGAGTTGAAATCCCGATAGACTTGGGCCGTGTTTTCTGAAAGTTTAGAGGCGCTAAAAACAAAAATGTTTTTCTTAGTCTTAGTGTGTTTATTGTTTGAACCTTATCCTCTTTGAATGCCCCTTCCTAATCCACCTTAGGCAGACCCTACTACCACTACAGCCCAAAATAACCAACACCCTGTACGGCAGTGCTGAACAACTGAAGAAAACAGCACACCATTTTTCCTTAGCACAGTCTGCAAAAGAGCTGACAGCTCAGCAGCAATAAAGCTGGTTAGAAGAAGAAGAAATGTTTGAGCATTAAGTTTTAAAAAAAAAGTAATGATCAAAAGTATATATTTTTGGGGTGATCTCCCTTAGAATAATTTCCAAACGCCTTTTCGAAGCCAATTTACGCGCACAAATGTAGCATTCTTTGTTAACAGGGTCTTTGTTTAGACTGGGAAGAAGCCTCGGGCTCTAAAATGTGTCCACCTTGATATACAATGCTTAGAGTCCGAAACAATGTGAACGGGCCTAAGGTGTGTCACGCAACTACCTGACCCTCGATGGTAGATAGACGTCCAGGTAACTCTATTGATTTGAAAGGGTTTTTTTTTAAAGGGTGGGGGGGGGCGGAACTTGAATGGCCAAGTTTAATGTTAGCTTGATACACGTGTCGCTGTTAAGCGATGTTGCTAACACTGAGGATCGTGGTTCAAGTCCCATAGCTCTGTTTCGAAAGGCTCCATCGTCCTCGCCATTGCTGGAAAAAAAGGACAGTAGCCTGAGACCCAGTGGAACGTTTGTGATAGAGTGATCGTCTAGTTTGTTTTGCGTTCAAGTGTCACAAGAGCCAATAAGACGACATTTAAATAAAAACACTCTAAAAAGGTTTATGGATTGAACTCCATTTTCGATCGTCTCAGTTAAGTGATATGTTGTTTATTATTGTTTAATTGGTTTGAACATTGCAAAGGTTAAGCAGAAATTAAATGCATAGATTGGTTACACTTGCATTGAATTTAACTCGTTTAAACCAATAGGTTGATTAAATGAATTGTATAAAGGCGCAAACTAATACTCTGAGATTCTGTTCAAGTTACTATATGAGATTATTTAGAACATCTCTGCGCACCTTTAGTATTATTGTAATGCACTTTTTATTCTACATGTATTATAATCACAAATATTTTGCTCTTATCTTATATAATACAGACGTTACTTCAAAAAAAAGATGCTTACATCCTACATGCATCTAGTCATGCATGTTAACAAATGACTTAGATCTAAATTTTGCTATTCACTGGTTTTCCTGGCTGGCTCAGGCAACCCATTTCATGCTCTAATAGAACTAGGGAAGAAGGAGCATTTGTCCTAGCATTTGGAACGAGGAATTTGCCTTTATCTTTGTGTCTTTCTGAGTATTTTATAAGATTTTGTTTTTGTATTTGAAGATTAGTTCAGTGTTTTATGAAAAATTGCTACTTTACTTATGAGTCTGCTCCAATTAAAATCAATTATATATTTAGTCTTCCAGGTCATAGTACCCTAATAGTTTAGGTAGTTGGTAGATATTTAGATCTATGTCAGTGCTGGCAATGTCAATCTCAATTACTCAAGCAAGACACACTACTAGAAAAAAGGTCGGCAGATGTATATGCCAGTGCTTGTAAAGTCGTTGACTTATATAGTGTCATTATGAGACAGTTGGTATCAGAACCAAAATATGTAACTCTTGTTATCGAGACCACGCATGTGGGAGTGAATGCTGTGTAGTACGCACTGTGTTCTCACAGAAGTACTGTGATTTCAATCTATTTTTAGCCCCTGATAAAATACCTACGCACATACCTATCTAACGGACCGTGAAGCCCACTGACTACAATGACCGTCTTTCCAACCACCATTCCCCCTTGCTGCGATTGTGAAACAGGAGTCGGAGAAAAGGACAAAGCGGCTATTGTGCTGGACACTACAACGAATCACACTAGGCATAGTAAAACCAAAAACCGTACACAAATCTTGTCGGAGAGTGCTAGTTTGGATGTTGGCAAGGATGCAAAAGAACTGCCAGGAATTTACAACATTATTAAGAACAAGTACATTTTTGTTTCTTAAAACAAAGCAGGGGAAAAAATCTGTGCATTAACAGCCATATATCTTAATACCGTAAGATTTATTACTCTTTTTATATCAGACAAAATTAATTACCACTAGTTATATAATTAATTAATTGAATATTTTTTATATTGATTTACGTTTTCTTAGGGACAAAAATTATTTTGCAAAGTTTCAACTTGATCCGAGAGTCGGGAGGGGGAGAAATAACATGTGCAAAATTTGTACCAGACAGAGACAGACAGACAGACATAGTGAGTTGATATAAGCAACAAAAAAATAAAAGGCTTATATTATTAAAGAATAATCGATTTTAAATCTTTTTTTCGTCAATTTTCTTTGGTATTCGATGTTACATACCGTAACAAAGGTTCATTAAAGTAGACATTGTTTTGGGTTGTTTTTTTTAGTTTACATTTTCATGTTTTAAAAACATGTACAAGTCATTATGTGTAACTTTATCGATAAATACTTAGATGCAATCATACAGTCATTGAGGTGTGCATTTGTTTATCTCGGTATTAATCAATGATATTTTATATAGAGTTCAAAGGTCGGTTGAAATCTGAAGAGATTATGTTTTAGACCATACCAGTCCCAATCTTCAACAAAATATTCTAAAAAAACGTATCTAAAGAGAAATAGCTCCACATATAGAACTTACAACTATATCTCTCAATAATGTTGAATTTAATTTCCATTATTTCCATTTTTCGATATTAAACAATATGATTATTGATTAATTTACCTATTTTTTTTTAATTGATTCATGCTTTGTTAGATACAATAAATAATTGTTTAGAGTTTCAACTTGACCCGAGATTGGCTAAGGGAGAAATAACATGCACAATTATCTAAGGGGACAAAACTCTACAAATTTAGTCATATCTATAGCCATATCTGTGAATATTGGAGGATTCTTTTCCCTTGTTAGTATCAAACAAAATAATTAATTACCAGTAATTAATTGGTAATTTGTTTTTATTGATATAAGCATTGTCTTCGCTTCGCCAATGAATAATTGTGCAAAGTTTCAACTTGATCCGAGAATGGGAGTGGGAGAAATAACGTGTTCGATTTCTTTACCAGACAGAGTTGATAGATGCTTATGTAAAAATAAAAGAAATAGTATGTGTAATAGCAACTATAACTATTTGCCAGTCTTTGCCCAACTTGTGTAATGTAATTATTTAGATTAGCCTATTTATAAATAGAATTGCGAGTCACCCATACCCAATATGTGCGTCACTTTGAACCGCTTTATGAAGAGAACATTTTGATATCCTCAAACTGGTTCTCACCTACCGCTCATTGTTAGGTATGACCTTTAACACAGTTGGGTTTTTAAATGAACATTTGCTAATCTACTTTGAGTTTATCTCTCAAACTTTATGACCACGGTTTCCAGCTTGTATCCATGTGTATTTCCTTGTATTTATTTATAGACATGATGACGTAGAGCGATATATCACCTTCACCCATCCATTAGTCTATTGGGCAGTTGGGGGCACCACACAAGATTCGTCGACCGTCTTTCTCCATTCCTCTATGTCTTTTGCCTTGGATAGAATCTCTTTCAAATGCAGGTTCGTCCATTCTTTTATGCTTTCTTCCCATCGCTTTCTCTGTCTGCCTTTCTTCTCTTTCCTGGTACTGTTCCCTGAAGGAAGGTAGTTGGGTTTTTTTTACAGTTCATCGTGGGATCCAATGAGGACGCCAATCGCTTCAGTAGCCCTGTCTCTAATCTCTTGGTTTGCGATGCGGTCTTTAAATGTGATACGTAGGATCCTTCTGTAGCATCTCAAATCCATTGCTAGGATCCTCCTCTCTAGCTCTACAGTCAGCGTCCAAGACTCGCAAGCATATAAAAATGTGGCCATGACCAGGGAGCGCATCAGTCTGACTTTGGTAATAGAAAATACATCATGATGCTCTAATATTTCAGGTGGACTTATAAAGTGCGGCCCCAAAGAGTGTCTAATGCGGTGTAACATTCTGTCCCATAATAAGATTTGAGCTTTCATGGTACAATTGCCGGAAATGTTTCAACAATATTGGGTTACAATTCCTTGTTTATGAGAACTGTCTTGGAATAGATTCACCACACTATATTTCAGTCTATAACGTATTTGTAGGGTACACAGGGCCGCCGCTACCTATTGTGCAATGTGTGCATTGCACGCTGGCGGCCGACTTTAGGGGGCGGCCGAATCATTATTCCAAGGTAACTTTTTTTTAAAAAAAAGTTAAATAGCGAAAATTACTTAAATATTTTATATAAATTCTAACTATTCCATTATCCTTTGAAAATATAAACGATATTCGTACATAATAAATTATTTCGGAAACTAGAACATACAAATAGAGCAGTATACGAGGGATTCCCACGGGTTTTTCCATAGGCGTCTACTCATTTCTGGCCTTCAATTTTCGCGAGTTGTTTGTAATATTTGTTTGAGTCGAATGGCCCGCACTGTAAGTAGATCTATTACCGGTAATTAAAAGTCAATTTTAAATCATTTTCATTTGGGGAAAAACAGGGCACTAATTCCTCTCATGTTGGACTGGGGAGGGCTCAACATCTTGACAAAAAGGGGCGTTATGAAGAGTGTGTGTTTCCTAGGCGGCGGTAAGAATAGGTTGAGCGACTGATTGGGTTTTTTGCTGTGACGATGATAAAATTAGCGTGCCTTGTGAAAATGTGAGACGATCTTGAGACATGAAAGAGTAAAAACTTCATTTTTGTTGTGAGCTGGATTTTGTTTAAACATCAGTTTATTTCATGACTATTGGATCTATATTTCATATCTAGAGATAATTGGTAAATAATAAAAAATTATATTGTTTTTGTTCACCAAGAATTTGTTCAAGTTATTTAAAGTTTAGTTATTAACAAACATAAAACACCTACATCGGTTCAGTTGTTCTAGCTGTCTTGTGCTACAGGCCAACAACGGAGGGGGGGGGGGGGGGCGGCGAAAAAAAATGTCCAGACCCCCCCTGCGGTATCTTCAATTCTACCTTTAGGAGGAACGTTTTACAAGGCTTAAAAATTATGTAAACAACACAATGTCCCCAAACAACAACAACGTTTGAGTGAAATGTCATGACGTTCATTTGGTTTGTATCATTTCTATAAACAGTGTTAAATTAAAGAAGGCTAAATTGTTTTTTCATTTAACAAACAACTTTAAATGTATGACAAATATTCTTTTCTTTTTTATTACATTATATAAAAAGAAGAAAAAAAGTCACGGACCTCACTGTAGGAGCCTACATCGCTCTTCTGGGCTCCAGCTTCTAAAATGGTCTCGAACGAAAATGTTGTTATCTAGGGAGTCGCCACCAGGAAATGTGAGAAACACTGCCTTACTATGTTTTATTTCAAGTCATTACTTAAGTGACTTGTACTTAGGATTATTTACTTTGTATCAAACTCATGAAAAATATTCAGCGTTGAGTTGCTTCATTTGTTGGATAAATTTGTAAGTAACTCTGAATCCATGTATGTCAGATGATTGTGGATACAGTGCACATCTCTCTAAAATATAATCGTGATAATTATTATGAAAGTTTACGAAACGTTGAAAAAGTTCCAATGGCTTTCTGTATTTCAAGCTTTTAAAATTATGAGTGTACTGTAACTTACAACAACAAATACGTCAACATACCCACGTCCAGACCTTATAACACTGTTGAGCAAAGTTATCAAGAAATTGTAAATAGATCATGATAATTTCCGCTGTTCATTGTAATAGACCCGCCGCAGTTCATCAATTATAATCGTCGCAAATACAGGAGCATAAGCGAGTTGTCATAATGAGATCAGTTTTTAATGTTGATCACAAAGAACCAAAACATCAGATGTCTGAAGGCACGTAAATCCAAAATATTTCCTAGTGCATGGTTCACTGTTGTACTTCAGGGATACAACAGTGGTACCAATATGAAAGGAAAAATGGAATGGTCTACACAAAATGAATTTAAATCAAAGGCCACTTTTGAAACAGTGTCCAGTTCAGTCTTCATGGAATTATTCTTTAGAGAAAAAAAAAAAGAAAGGGGGGGGGAGCGGCATTTTTAATTTCGCACGCAGGCGGCCACAACTTTCACGGCGGCCCTGAGGGTACATTAGAGCTTGGCAGAGACCCCGCATATTTTTTTGATGGGCCGATGTTAACAAAAGATTCTCAATACCTTGGGTGGTGGACCCTGTTCGCATCACTTCGGGACCGCCTGTGAGAATTACTGGGGACTTGCTTTAGTAAACAAACAATATTTTTTAAAAACTTATCTAATAAAACAAATCTTTAATAAGGGAAAGAACTGCGCATTTACATCCCTATATCTCAATACTGTAATATTTATTTCCCTTTTTATATATCAAACAAAATTAATTTATTAAAACTAATAAATTCATTAATTTAATTGTTTTTATTTAATCCATGTTTTTGTTAAGGATAATGAATAATTATACAAAGTTTCAACTTGATCAGAGAATAGGAATTGGGAGAATGAACATACAATTTTGTATCAGATAGACAGACGGAGTAAGTTGACGTAAGTTTTGTAAAATACAAATTATCCGTCTTCCTTGAGCGCGTAGCGCCATGTTGGTCGGATATTTCCGAAACTATGTCACGAGCCAACGAAATCACGTGATCATCCCCTGCTACCTATGGGTATGAATAACCTCGCACTCCCGTCAGTTGACATAGGTATGAAGCGTTTATGATTAAGTCTCTTTATATACAACTGACGTACCAAGTCCGCCTTTCTGTAATCGCATTGATTTCGTGTGTGTTTTTTAGCAGCGTATATAATACAGAATGACTCGGCCGTATTTCCTCACTATGTCTAACACAATGTCACTATTATTGACTAGTCAAGAATCACTGGGTCTGTGTTTGTTTTCTTTTTAGACAGCTCAACACTCCAAGACCTGAATACATCGGCCATAAGATATTTGCAACGTTGAGTTCGTCTGTGCGACTTTTGGTGGACAAGGATTTCAGACATGATCTCAAGAACTAGATCTAGGAATATGTTGGCAGCAGTGTTGACAGTTCACGCTTTGCTTACAAACATTGTCAATATCGCTGCAGACGACACATTCGGGTCACGTGACAGCAACACATTTCTCGGCGGTTTGAACACCATCAACGGTGCGCTTGAGCGTCAGAAAAATCCGGAATATCAGGAGACTCTGAAAAACTTCGAATCTCTTCTTTCAGACAAGAATCTCCTTGGGCAAAGTGGAATTATCGGCAGCTCATTTCTGGTAACTCCCGGAAACGGAAGTAAGAATTCTAGTAATACACTGGAAACTGACGGAAATGGAACTAAAAGGTTACAAGGAAGGACTTTCAATGCTGGAAATAGTGTCGCTGGAAATGTGAGACTGCGAAGTCAAAGATTAAAAGCTGACAATGCAAATCAATCGAAATGTCTGACTGATATTGAACGCCTCATCAATGATGTGAGAAAAGACGCATGGGTGCTACCTTGTAAGTTGATCATTATTTTTTTTTATATTTATATTTTAAAAAAAACAACATTTGAAGGCTAGTTTCTTATTACACGTGATAGGACTAATTCTAATAAGTATTCTTAATTTCCTAGTGCTATTAGCACATGGAATGGGTTGCCTGAATCAGCCAGGAAAACCAATTAGTTTAAGTTTCTAATTAACTTTTTACGTCTAGACTTTAACGTAGGACGTAATTATCATCTCTTATGAAGAAACGTCTGTAAGACGAAACGATAAGAAGATACAATTTGAAAAAAAAAAATGAGCGTAAAAAACCAAAACAGTTTTTATCTTGTTCTTTGATCTCTGACCTTTTCTCTGATGATATTTCATTTCAATGGCGTTGAAGAATTTCACGATTAACAAAACAATGTCAAGGGCGCTTAATTAAACTTCAATGTTGCCAACTAAACGACAAACAAAAATAATTAGCTGCGTGCGAACTGAAGAGCCCAGAAAATTTTTTTCTGAAGTTATCACTTCATTTATCACTTATTTATCATTTATCACTTTTTCACTTATCATTTATCCTTTATCACTTATCATTTATCATTTATCACTCGTCATTTATCATTCATTATTTATCTCTCATTATTTATCGTTTAACATTTATCGCTTATCATTTATCGCTTATCATTTATCGCTTATCATTTATCGCTTATCATTTATCCCTTTTATTTATCATTTACCATTTATCACTTACCAATTATCACTTATTTATCACTTATTTATCATTTATCACTTATAATTTATCACTAACCATGTATCACTCGTCATTTATCATTCATCATTTACCGCTTATAATTTATCGCTTATCACTTTTCATTTATCATTAAACTTTAAAAAAAAAACATAACATAACAACATTTCACTGTATCAACCAAACATCTACCCCTTTAAATGTTATTTCATAATTTCAAATCGCATTACATAGTTTTCCTTATGACTATTAGAGATTGATATAAGTGTCATGTTGTTGTTTTTTTCAAATTTTGATAGTGTGTTATTTTTTATTACCCCGATGTTGAAATAAATGGCCCAGTTCGTTATAACCGTTAGTCAGTTCCTCATTTTTTTTCTCATTTTTTTAGTCCTGGACGCATGGGGCAAGCCTGGACCGTCTATACTTCTGGGTCGACTTAACTTCGTAGGCAACTACAGACAGTGTCGGAGTGCTAAGGCGCCCCCACTCTCCGGAGATGCGGGCAGTGGTTTTACAGGACAGTATTGCGTTTTAAATCTGTTGTCATTGGTGAGTTGTGTTTTTTAGTAGTTCAACTAATCATCTAGTTGATGTTTCTGTCTGATATGTTTACTTCAGAACTTGTTTAAGCATTGAAGCCAGTCATTCTGAAGATTCGAATGCTGTGTGCTAGAAAGCGCTCTTATGGGGGGGGGGGGGGGCAACACAAGCATTACAAAGACACCCTCAAGAGCTCCTTCAAGGAGTGTGATATTGACATTCACTAGCTCTCAAGCGCTCCTCATGGCTTGAAGCCATGAATGTCAGAGTCTAAAGGCAAGGAAGGTGGCCAGCATGAAGAACGCCGAGCCAACAAAAAGCTGAGAGAAGAAGCAGGCCTATCCGCAATAGTCCCAACCTACCCATGCAATGTATGTGGGCCGGCTTTTTATAGCGAGGATTGGGCATGGCTGTCATCTTCGAGTTCATAGGAAATGAGAAATGTCCTCATCTTCGACCACGAAGGAGGAGCTATAGATGTAAAATCGAAACTAAATGTATTAGTCATTCGCATGTTCATACATCTAATGAACAGTCATTTCTACCCCTCAGGCCAAACTTCGACTCACAGTGCCCCCGCTGCGGGGCGGAAAAGGAAACCGTGTCTCATTTTAGTTTTTACATTCCAGACTTGCAGATCTCCGTCTCCACAGGTCTGGGAAAACATTAATTCTCGACCTGTATGGTGACATACTTGCGCTACGCAAAATAAAAGTGCTTCTTTCTTAGACTTATACAATAGAGGATTTTAACTTTTTAAGCACTCATTCAAATGGAGTTTGAAGGTGATGATAACCCCCAAATTAAGTCTTTTTTTTTAAAGCAAAACTTTAGCATTGTTGCTTATGTTTATGTTATGTAAATAAAGAATGAAATCTTAATCCTCAGGGCATTGTGTACGATAGTCTTTTTAAAAAACTATATATGGCAACTATAAAGACATCTTCGGTGCTAAACGAAATACACCTAGTTTTATTCAAAGGCTATTTCTAATCGCCTCCCTTTTTATAATGACCAAATGGACGCTACAATTTGACTTGTGAACTTACATATAGAAGATTTTAAATAAAAAGGAATTGATGCTCAAAGTACGTATGTAGTTTGTAGACCCTGAGTCTACATATCGTCTGCTGTCGTGTCCTGCTTACCAATGACGTATTGGACAGTAACTCGCGATTGTAAAGTTAGCTAACTCTTCCTTTCAACTCAGAGTGAGGGGCGGGGGGGGGGGGGGGAAGTGCCGTCGTTGTGAGCCAGGACATTTCAGACTAAGAGTTTATTTAAACTAAAAGAAGTTATTAATAGAATCGAGAATCGATTTAAAAAAAACGTTGCGGGTTTTCTCGAGAGCACACATAAAATACACACATACACAAGGAACAGTACCATTGTAATTTGCGAACCACTACTCGGGCATAACAATAATTCACATATAATTAGGTACAATACAAGACGGTACTATAGAACATATATAATACAATAACGTACAAAATAATAATCAATAAGATAAGTGACAACATAATAAGGTACCATAAAAAAAAGTACACTATAATAATGTACAACATAATATGGTACATAACATATTATATATAAAATAAAACACTCTATAATAATGTACAATATAATAAGGTATATAACATATTAACAGTGTTCATTGTATATTTGGCACAGTGGTTAACTTCCTTTCTTGTCATCTGATTCATTTCGATTACACACAGTTTTGAAGTCGACGAAACAGTAGTCATAGTAACATTGCAATTTCATGTCCATTTCAAACTTCAAAAACTTCAAAGCCTTACCATTATATTCAATTGAAGTTTATTTATTTATTTGTGGACAGAATTTTTCTGCATCTGTTGTGTCTGCCATGTCTGGATTAGCAACTCTACAGATCGGTTCTTGTGTTCCTGACTCGTGCTCTCAAGATGAGCTGACTATCCTTGTGGAGCTAGGTGAGTTAAGAGTTTGTAGGCTACACCTTTCAACTCCCTGTCTGCCGTACTACAAAGTTTGGGCCGCAGACCTATATATATATATTATATCTAGACTGGAAAACGAAAAAAAAAATTCTTATCTGTGATTGATCAACTCACAGACCTATATATATATATTATGTATTAATTACAGAACTATATTCATGCAAAATCATTAAAGAAAGCCATTTCCTGTTAGTTTCCATCAAGATTATGTTTCAAAAATTCTCGATCGAAATAATTCATGTTTATTGATTTTAATCATCTTATGTACATTTTAGTAGATTGATTACCTAGATGTTTTTAGATTATGTATCTAAGAATTGGAGGCGTAGTGGCTGAGCGGTAAAGTGCTTGACTTACGAACCGGGGGTCCCGGGTTCGAATCCTGGTGAATACTGGGATTTCTATTTCGGCATCTTTGGGAGCCACAAAAACAGATTACCTTTACATCATCTGCCCTACAAGGTCTTAAAGGGGGAATTTTACTCTTTTACCTTTTATCTAAAAATTGCAAAATAATAATTATCAGATGATAGAGCTCTTTTTTCGATGTTCAATTACTAGATCTAGATCTAAATATTATATTATATGTTACATAGGTTAGGGTTGAAAAAAAAGCAACTTTACTTCTTATAACTACTTTACAAAACAACACCTTGTTTCAACTTTTAAAAAAAAAACTTTCACGACATTTTCTGAAGTGTTGAAAGTTCTCCATGTCCAGTCTAGATATAATATATATATATATATATATATATATAGGTCTGTGGTTTGTGCATTGTGGATACTTAAGTTAACCAGAATAATCTGCTCATTGCTTACACTCTCATTTTGAAAAAGAAAAAGAGTATTCTTTTAAAAAAAAGAAGTAATCATTGTACAGAGATTGGAGACATATTTTCCAGTTGTACTTTCTGCTGTAATATTTTTGTGCTTTCCTTTGTTTCCTCATGTCTCATGTTACATTTCATCTTTCCCATTAGAATAATCATCTGAATTTTCTTCTGCTTTAACAGTGGCGTAGCTAGTTTGGTGGAGGAGAATTCGAAAATCCCCCGGGCCCCCACTAGATTGGGGGCTTTAAATTAGTGGGTTTTTTTTTACATTAAATATTAAATATTAAGCATAATGCAGGGGCCCCCAAAGAGGTCAAGCCTCACCCGGGCCCCCAGATGATGGAAAATTCCTAGCTACGCCCCTCTGCTTCAATTCACATTAACCTTAATGTATCAAAATGCTCCATAATTACGCCTAGTCTAATTCTTTTTTCATCATGTTATGTGCGAAATGACGTCTTAGTGTTATAAAAAATTAAAAAAAACTCTACTTCTTTTCATTTCCTTTTTTTTTTCCATTTTTCTTTTTTATTGTCTTCTTTGCTTTTCTCTTCTGTGGTCATTTTCTTTTTCTCTCTTGGCTAATTGATTCTCAGACCATCTATGTAATTAATGTTGAGGAATACTGAGTTCCTTTCCTAAAGCCATGATCTCTTTCAGTTGTTGTATTCTTGAAGACATGTTAAAATATTCTTTTGCTTGATTAGTGAATGAACTTGAAGCGACGTACATATATTAAGAAATTATATATTTATTATATATTTAATTATATATATATGTCAGGCAAACGAGCTTTATTTCACAATAGAAGTGTGACTGGAGACGTAGAAATATCTAGTTGTAACATAGGAGTTCTAACAAAGATAGATAACTCGTTTAATTTTATTGTACATTGTGTATTTTATGAAAGTGATTCCTGGTTCTAGAATTAAAGATTTATATTTAATGTTTGTGAATCTTCATTGCTTGAATTAATAGTTTGCATTTAAATCTCCGGCATAACGATCTTAGTTGAGTGTTCAGTAATTGTTTAAAATACAAATTTACACACAATTATAATATCAGAAAAGCAAAGTGTGATCAACACAATTTCATCGTAACATCAAGCACTCAAAGACAAATGATCGTCACGTCCAGCACCGAAATACAAATCTTCGATACATCGATATTAACAGCTCTATTTTGATACTTCTAAAATAGTTGCGTATTTATATTGCATTACACTGGAGGCACGGTGGCTGAGCGCTTGGCTTCCGAATCGGGGATTCCGGGTTCAAATACTGGTGAAGACTGGGATTTTTAATTTCGGGATCTTTGGGCGCCTCTGAGTCCACCCAGCTCTAATAGATACCTGACATAATTTGGGGGAAAGAAAAGGCGGTTTGTCGTTGTGCTGGCCACATGACACCCTCGTTAACCGTACACAACAGAAACAGATGGCCTTTACATCGTCTGCCCTATAGACCACAAGGTCTGAAACGAGAAACTTTACTTTGCATATAAATTGAAAATAAATATAATATGTCCATGTTCACCGCTAATTAAGAAAGTGTTTTTTGTTTTTTTTTGTTGTTTTTTTTTACAAAAGGTTTGATCATGTTGAATGCCTCTAAGACCTTTGTTGCCTTGCCAACGGAATGTCGTACAGATGACAGGGAGTATACAAGCGCATCAATAGCTGCCATGTAAGCTTATTGTTGTGTTCTTGCTGTTTCTTTTGACGTTGTTGCTGTTGTAATGTTTTTTCTAATATTTTTTTTACAAAGCTTATATCTACTCCCTCTATATGCATGTTTGTCTGTCTGTTGAAAGGTTTGTGTGCACGTTATTTCTCCCACACCCAATCTCGGATCAAGCTGAAATTGTGCACATTTATTTCTTTTACCTGACAACACAAGAAACAACAAACAAAAAAAAATAACCAATTAGTTAATTAATTAGTTTGGTCTCTCAAACAAGGGAAAGAACGTGTGCTTGACTTAAATGGTGGTATAAGCTGAATTAGTTCCCTTTATACATCGTAGTCTGAGTCTTAGTGAACACAACACAGAAAAAAGGACGAGACTATAGAAACAAGAGATAACTATACAATCCCCCATATTCACAGGCTCTCCACTAGCAGAGTAGTTACTGTGTTGGCTTGAGAAGCCTCAGAAGGCTTGAGCCATGAGTTCGATTTCAGGTCGTTCACCCTTATTACAAATGTAATTACATGACTGATCCAAACTAATTGATACAAGTACGCTTGATACAAGCTTTGTTTTTTAAAAAGTATTTTTTTACAAATGTTTTTTTGTTTTTTACATTTTTATAGCAATTCGCTCTGTCTGCTACAAATTTTAGCAAATCATTTCTCCTACTTCCCATTCTCCGATCAAGTTAAAACTTTTCTACAAATATTTATTGTTCCTAACAAAACATGAATACATTTTTTAAAAATACCAATTATTTTCTAATTAAATAGTGGCAATAAATTATTACCTAAAATGGGAAATACATCTTACAATATTGACAAATGAGGCTGTAAGGGTAAGGCTGTAAAAAAAAAAGAGTTCTCCCCCCTCCCCCCAAGATAATAGGCCTATTTTTGTGGGGCGTTTTTTTTTTAAGTATCTTTTATATTTCGCTTGATAAATTATTATTTTCTTTTTTATAACTTCTGTTGACAATTTTGCAATCAATATTTTCATCGTCTCTATTCTAGTTAGTGGGTGGGTCGTTATTGGTATGAACATTGACAATGGCGTCCTCTCTAATATTGCTGTTGTTTTTGTGGTGTAAATCTTAGTGTTTATTTTGGTTCAACTGCTTAAGAATAATAAGAATTAAAACTGCTCTGGAGATTGTCACATTTGAAATAGAAAACAAAACTACACTTCAAAACTCAAACTGAGCAGCCAACATGAGGAACTATCTTGTGTGAAGAAGTTTGATATGTAGTGGATAATTTTGATTTTGGTAAATAGGATTGTTCGAGTTTTTAACTCTCCTACTTACATTTCGTGGTCTTTAATGCGATTTTGAAAATTTGCATGGAATTTATTTTTAAATCATTAAAGCATTGTATTTTTTTTTGTTTAAATTGGTTCAGCTTACATTTCCAATATAGTTTTGTTTACTTAACATACCTTCCACTTTTTATGTCAATAGTACACATTTAATACGTAATGAAATACGCTGACGAAACAACATTATACAAACTACTATAATCTGCTGGAGGCCGGGGTGGACAGTATAGAACAGGGGTTCTCAACCTGTGGATCGCGACTCCCTTTAGGGTCGATTGACCATTTTGCCAGGGGTCGCCTAAGACCATCGAAAATATGGATTGTTATTGTCTACTCTTCTATTGCTGTATGTGTGTGTGGGGGGGGGGGGGTCGTGGCAGAGTGGGGGATTGTAAAAAGGGGTCACCGAACTTAAAAAGGTTGAGAAGCGCTGGTATAGAAGCTCTAATTCAACAGCTGCGCTGGGTCGACATCTATCTCACATGAGAGAGACCTCATGCCAAAGGCGATCTTCTTTGGCCAGTTTAAATGAGGACGTCCTAACAGAGGTGCCCCCCCACCTGTAAGCACTATATAGATAAACTCAGGTGCCATTTCGCCCTCACTGGCATAGAGGAAAGTAGCTGGCAGCAGTTGGTCTCTGTAAGAGACAGTTAGAGAGCCCAGAAAGGCCTCGGGACTAATAGAAAAGCCATTATTGAAAACAGGCTTAGACGACGGAAAGAAAACTTAAATAGTCAGCCAGCGGACAACGGCTTTGTGTACACGAGATGTCAGAAAAATATTCAGGTCGCAACTGGGTTTGCGTGTTGTCATGTGAAATACTGCACGCATTTTCAATCTTCGGAATCGAAGACATTGCCATAATGCGGCGTAGCATATGCCGCTATTTAGACTGGTGAACACTTCCTGAAAGACATAGTTGTCCAAATGGGAAAGGTTTGGGCAAACGACTCTGTGCGCATGCCTGAAAAGCGAGGAAGGTTGGAGAGTTGGAGAAGGGTTAGAAAGTCGGCGTGCATGCCTGGTGACCCGCATGGTTGGGCGACGTAGAGAATTATATATACAGAGAGAAGATTACTTTTTGATCCTCTTTTTTTCTGAGCTGCGCTCTCTGTCGCCGCGAAAGTTAATTGAGGTAACTCTAGTCCGACTTGTAGAAATAAAAGAGTTATCTTTCCATGACTTTTTCATCAAGGGTTAGAGCAGCGGTTCTCAACCTTTTTAGACCCCTAATACGATTCTCCACTAGGCGGCGACCCCCTATCATAAAATTTGTTTCGGCGTTAGGCCTAAGTAGACCCTAAATGTGATTTTGCTAACGTTATAAAATCATAATCAAATTTTAAATGTTTAATTATATCATTGTATAAACAAAAATTGCTTTCATTACTAAAAAAAATAACTTTCATTTATTTACTTTTCTATTGGATGTTTATTAAATTTATGTCACAATTTGAAATGTACTACTAGGCATGTAAAACGTTAAGCCTGTAGTCGTTGATACAGTGAGTAAACTATATTGCTACAAAAATATTGTTGCAACAGTATTTGCAAACAAGTCAATGTCATTACAAATGTTGAGAATGTTTCTGATTCACTAGTTCAGGAATTCTAGGGACAGACTCACAACGAATGTCATCTGCAGCATCAGTCTGTCGTTCAGTCTGTCGTTCAGTCTGTCGTTCAGTCTGTCGTTCAGACTGTCGTTCAGTCTGTCGTTCAGTCTGTCGTTCAGTCTGTCGTTCAGTCTATCGTTCAGTCTATCATTCAATCTATTTCTGGATTTAGACTTGATAGCTAGCAAACTGTTTCGCAATGATATGTTTTTGGAAATGGAAGAAGAAGGCCCAAAACAAGCTCTG
The DNA here is from genome assembly GCA_030265305.1 of Biomphalaria pfeifferi. Classification (NCBI taxonomy): domain Eukaryota; kingdom Metazoa; phylum Mollusca; class Gastropoda; family Planorbidae; genus Biomphalaria; species Biomphalaria pfeifferi. The sequence goes on from JASAOG010000083.1 coordinate 862,384, forward strand.
ATAGAACGGAAGATGTCAGCAAGCACTTAATTCAGAATTGTGGAACTAACATTGAAAATAAATACTTTTCAGTTGCATAGCTATTGATCTAATGCTGGTGACAGTATTTTTTTTTGCTAATACACATCTATGAATGGAGTTTCGGTGACTTTTGGTGACTCATTCAGAAACAGACGTTAAAATAAAAACTAACATCTAAGCATACTCAAAGCACCATCTGTGCAGACACCACGCTTTTTTTTCCAAGAGATCTTAGAGTTTCCCAAAAAATGAACCGACTTTATTAGATATAGATCTATAACGTAATATAAGGTTTGTAAAATAGAAACTCGTCTTGAAAATCACGTAAACCAGTCATCGTGAACAGTTTGCAACGTCTGTGAATTCATAAATCTGGATGCTAAATATTGGAAGCGGTATTGCCTGAATTACCTGATCTAAAATATTAGCAGAACTATGCTCAATGGGAAATGTGTCATTAGATAAGAAAATTGCACTAAATTTAGTCACGAATTCGGCTCCATTCAAAACTCGAACAATGACTTTGGCAGATGGAAATGGTGTGAGATTTCATAGATCTGTCAATTCAGAGAGAAACCAAACAAGAAGCGATAAGGCTGCTGTTTTGATAATGAGTTTAGATTTTTTGGCCTCCGTGAACTTTAAAACTAAACTACTGGATGTCCTTATTCCCAAGGCTTAAACGTCTCAGTTTGCTCTGACTTCATAAAACCATGAGTCAAAAGTCGTCTTTATATTTACTTTTCTAACCTTCTTTTGTTGAAGAGCCATGTTCATGGGATGTTCATGGGATGTTTCGTCCTGGATATATTACCTTCAATAACATGGACTAGAAAACAATTACGTATTAATAGTTTCTATAAATAGTTTCAAGACTAGCTCAAATCTTGAGCATTAAAATAACGTTTCATTCCGTAGTGGACTTTAAACAAAGCGTTTGAAAAAAGAAGTAACTACCAATGGAATAATATGTCTACTTTCAAGCAATGATATTACACTCTCTAAAAGTGCCCTCTGTATCGTCTGGTAATAAGTCTCCCCCCAATTTTTATTTCATTCAATTGACGCTTCACAATCGTTTAATGAGCTATCTCATATGGAGCTAATCTGAGTACTATCCCTTTACTTTATATTTTAGATTGTAATTGTAGACCATCAATTGTACAATTTGTTGGAAATGACCCCCCAAAAAAAATGATTTCAATGTAAAATTAAAGGAAAACCTAAATTTCCCATAGTCTTAGGCGACCCCTGGCAAATGGTCATTCGACCCCCAAAGGGGTCGCGACCCACAGGTTGAGAACCCCTGGTTAGAGAGTCGGCGTGCGTGCATGGTGTCCCGCATGGTTGGGCGACATAGAGAATAATATATACAAAATAATAATGAAATTATATATAATAATTCTGTTTAACGAAATATGGCCAAATTAATGTTCAAGAAACTAATGTTTTGTGTATTCATTCTCTACACAGAGTCATATTGTCGATCTTACTTGCACTGATGATCTTAGGCACTCTGTTCGATCTTATAGTCATCCAGTGGCCGAAATGGGCCACAAAGTTTCAAGGTGAGGACAGTCCGGACTACATAGGTGCCAGAGGATTCATGCCTCGTACCAGATACCACCCGATACCTGATGAAGAGAGGACCACGGACGACCACTCCTCACCATCAGACGAGCAGACGGCTAGGAATGGCGAGGTCAGATCTCATGGAGGCCAGATCTCTAAGGGCGGCCCTGAGTCCGAGTTTGTAAACGAGACGAAACCATTGCTTGGGAAGAAGAAAGCGGACCCTGAGTCTCGTAGTGGTAATAAATAAATAAATTTTAGCTTTTATATAGCGCTACTTTCATGCTTATAGCATGCTCAGAGCTCTATGGTCTTCTTTTGTGGACCAGTGGGAGGGGAGAGTACATGGGTGAAGGTCTTCCGTGCTGCATTTATGCGCTCAGTAAACACAACTCTGCTAGAGTCGGGTATTGAACCTCGAGTCCCCTTCATAGGTAGTCAAGCCAAGCTAGGTTCAAGCGTACTTAGCTTCTCGACCATGAATAATAATGATATAGTATAAATCAGCTGTTCTCAAACTTTCATTTCAGGACACCAATATCCATGACCACTTTAAATACCAATTTAAATAATTCAAGAGTGAAATGTCCGTCATTATTACAAGATTTATAAAGTGCATCAATGACATACAATACTGTATTCGTGATAAGCTTAAGAATGTCAAGGACGCTAAATTTAACTTCACTGTTGCCAACTAAATATGAAAGAATTGAACCTTTATGCTTGAATAAACTAAACTTAGTTGTAATTAATAATAAACCTCATACTAAACTTAGTTGTAATTTGTTTTCAAATAAGTTTATTGTCGTAGATTGGAATGAAAACATATTCCCTAACAATCAAGAGAGGTTAGAAAAATTAATGCTGCAGTTCTAAAAATGTGGTGAATGTAGTTATTTTATTTATTTCCTTTATCCTTTTCAAACCAAAATCCTTGCCTCGCTATTTATAGTTTGTTTTACCATGAATGCAAATTTCCAATAAGTAATGTGTCATGATCAGGGCCTGGTATTTGTGGTATGTTAAAAGGTTGAGAACCACCGTTTAGGCGTTGACTCTAATATTGTTTTGGCTTTTGTGTCTTAACTTGTCAAATTTTATAAGCTATAAATAGAATGAGCTCTAATGTGAACGTTAACCCTTGTCTTGAACATTGACTCAAACGTTGACCTGAATACCAAAGTGAACATTGGCCTCATAATGGCTAGGCCATTGAAGTGAACATTGGCCTCATAATGGCTAGGCCATTGAAGTAAACATTGGCCTCATAATGGCTTGGCCATTGAAGTGAACATTGGCCTCATAATGGATTGGCCATTGAAATGAACATTGGTCTGATAATGGCTTGACCATTGAAGTGAATATTGACTTGATAATGGCTTGACCATTGAAGTGATCATTAGTCTGGTAATGGCTTGACCATTTAAGTGAATATTCGCCTGATAATGGCTTGACTATTGAAGTGAACATTGGTCTGATAATGACTTGATCATGGAAGTGAACATCCGTCTGATAATTTCTTGACTATAGTAAGGAAAATTGGCCTGATAAAGGCTTGACCATTGAAGTGAACATTGGCCTGATATTTCAAAACGATATATGTTCAGTATACGAAATGTGCTAGCAATGACATATTCGTTTTTCTTTTACCCATTGACAATTTGTATTAACTCTGAATTTATTTATTTTTTTGCAGGAATCCTGTCACAGATTCTACTATCGTTTTCTGTATACACCAACGCTTCTAAAGTATTGAACACATCGCAGCCTCCTGGATCTCTGTCAGCCATCAATGGTATCCGCTGCTTGAGTATGTCTTGGGTTGTGCTGGGACATATGTACGTTTTTGGACTAACAAGCGTTGGTAAGAAGTGTGTATTTGTTTGGAAGATGTTCATATAGCAATAATAGTGTTTGTATTTGTTCTGAATCCTTGTTTCTCAAAGAATAGGTATTAATGGAACTTAAACAGACTTAGAGTTCAGTCTAAATAAAACCTTTACCATATTTATTTTGAATCTTTAGATAGACAGACAGACAGGCAGGCAAACAGACAGATAGATAGATAGATAGATAGATAGATAGATAGATAGATAGATAGATAGATAGATAGATAGATAGATAGATAGACAGACAGACAACATAAATCATTTCTTCCATTTCTTCATTACTTCCCAGTCAATACTGCTGAAGAATTGCCTTTGTACATGAAACGTTGGACGTTCGACGCCATCTCTAATGCCTTAGTTTCTGTTGATACCTTCTTCACGCTAAGGTAAAATGTCGTGGTCTTTTTACAACCTAAACTTCGGATAAAAATAATAAAAGACCAAACATAAGAAGCAGCTTGATGTGAAACTGGGACATATAAATCTTGTTAATAAATTTACGGCTGAGATCTCTGGATTTTTAAAATTACTTTTTTACTACTAATTTCTACTTTATGAATCTGATGGTGTTCTAGAACATTTCTCAGTGTGTTTATTCTCTTTAAAGATGATTATAGTTAGAAAAATTATAATGATCAAGCCCCGAATTTTCACTGTGTGAAAAACTTTTTGGTATTTTTTCCCATCCCTCAAATTTCTCGGAAATGTCCCCACCCTGTTGTCAGTCAATGTCCCACACCCTGTTGTCAGTTAATGTCCCATACCCTGTTGTTAGTCAATGTCCCACACCCTGTTGTCAGTCAATGTCCCACACCCTGTTGTCAGTCAATGTCCCACACCCTGTTGTCAGTCAATGTCCCCACCCTGTTGTCAGTCAATGTCCCCACCCTGTTGTCAGTCAATGTCCCACACCCTGTTGTCAGTCAATGTCCCACACGCTGTTGTCAGTCAATGTCCCACACCCTGTTGTCAGTCAATGTCCCACACCCTGTTGTCAGTCAATGTCCCACACCCTGTTGTCAGTCAATGTCCCACACCCTGTTGTCAGTCAATGTCCCACACCCTGTTGTCAGTCAATGTCCCACACCCTGTTGTCAGTCAATGTCCCACACCCTGTTGTCAGTCAATGTCCCACACCCTGTTGTCAGTCAATGTCCCACACCCTGTTGTCAGTCAATTTCCAAACCAGTTTTTTAATTTTGAACCATGAAGAGAATATAAGTCAATAGAAGGAGTTGTAGAAACAAGATGGGGGAATTTTAATTCAGTTGCCACTGTTTAAGCATTGAACTAACAGGAGCATCTATGTTTCCAATCTATGTGCCTCAATCTATGTGTCCAATTGTTGTGCCTCAATCTATGTGCCCCAATCTATGTTTCCAATCTATATGCCCAATCTTTGTACCTCAATCTATGTGTCCAATCTATTTCTCCCAATCTATGTTTTCAATCTATGTGCCCCAAGGTATGTGCCTAAATCAATATGCCCCTATCCTTGTGCCCCAATGTGTAGCAATAAATTCCAACATCCTAATATCATTCCATTGCTCAATGACATTAGTGTGCAGCTATGTTCAGGGGAAAACTGTGTAAAGACGTTCATATAATAATATCAATATCCTGGATCAATAGTTTTTAACTTTCTCTTTCCACAGCGGCCTACTTGTTGCATATTTAACGACTAAAGAGATGTCTAAGAAAGGTTGGAAGATCAACTGGGGACTGTTTTACTTTCATCGATTTTGGAGGTAATAAACGCATTCAAAAGTTGTTGTTTTTTTCCCCTTTACTTTTCTTTTATGTATCCCTTTCTTGAGAAAGATGCCTCAACTGGTCAAGACTAGAATTTAGGGATATTTAGGGCGTCTTTAAGTCCACTCAGCTTTAATGAGTACCTGATATTAGTTGGGGAAAAATAAAGGCGGTTGGTGGTTGTGCTGGCCACATGACACCCACGTTAATTGTGGGCCACAGAAACAGATTACTTTTACATCATCTACCCTATAGATCGCATCACCATTGATGTAGGGCAATGTCGTCTTGACCTTGCAAACTTCTTACTATAAAGCTTGTTTTATTGACTTTCTTGTTACGAGTAAACAATGTTCACTTAAACTGAAGTTTATTTTTTAAAAATGTATTTCTAGATTGACCCCTCCTTACATGATGGTATTGGTAATAGGCCTGGGGCTACAAAGGTTCATGGGGTCTGGTGCATTGTGGGCCACCGTTCAGCCAGTGGACAAGAGCAACTGTGAGGACAACTGGTGGACCAACTTGTTGTACGTCAATAACTTAGTCAACAAAGACAAAATGGTAAGCAATTACCGCCATATTCACTTACGTCAGAATGGTAAGCAGTTACCGCCATGTTCACTTATGTCAGAATGGTAAGCAGTTACCACCATGTTCACTTATGTCAGAATGGTAAGCAGTTACCGCCATGTTTACTTAGATCTATGTCTGTACGTTCCACATCCAATATTCTATTTCGAGTAAATTTGAAAGTTAGTACGGATACGTAGGGAGGTTTTCTTAAAACAAAACATTACGTTTGACAAGAAATAGATGTATAAACTGTGGCTTTCTAGCAGTGGCGTAGCTAGGGAAGGGGGAGGAAGGTCCAAATGAGAAAATCCCCCCGGGCCTCTACTTGAGTGGTACCGTCAAAAGTGTGTAGAAAATTATTTTATATTAACATTAAATATTACGCCACTGCCATGTTAACTTGCTATTCACATTGTTATATAAATTAGTAACTATTTTGCATGTACTCCACACATTAGACATATATTTATTAAGTACATTATCTCATGTTATGATTTCGAATGTCGAAATGCAAGGGCCTCTAAAGAGGCCAGGCCAAGCTACGCCACTGCTTCCTAGACATTGTCTATTTTGTCTTTTTATTTCAAAATCTTTCCTAATCTTCTTCTTTTCATTTTTAAAGGTTTCTTTTTTCTTTAGCTTTGATTTTATCGCCACCTCATTTCTTCATATTGCTTTCTCTTTTTTTGCACTTTTACTGAATTTTATTGTTTCAAGAACCTAAACGGGATTTTAAAACTCTAAGTGTAAACAAAAAAAAAAGGAGATTACTGTGATAAACGTTTAGTGTGAAAATCCCCACTAATGAAGCCCAAACTATGGCCTGCGAATCACATCTGGCCCATTGCAGTGCAAATGAGATACTTCAGAAGTTCTGACCACGGTGCATAATGAAGCCAGAGAGGATCAGTTTCAATGGCGGGGCAATTTATTTTTTTTGTTGTATTATACTGTCCGATACACATATGTCGGTAATTTATATGGTGTCTTTGTCGAAAAATGTAGACATCAATAAATAATGTCACTCTTACATGTTGATACATAGGTTTTTTGTTTTACGTGACTAGTGTCTAGGACACAGCTGGTACCTGGCCAATGATATGCAGTTCTATGTGTTGTCTCCCTTGATGCTGATCCCTTTTGTCTTGTAGGTACAACCTAAATTTTTAAAATAATTTTTGGACATCTTGATTTATTTTGTAATATAGTAAATTATGCACACCTCTTGCCTACTTTGAATAGATGATAGATAGATAGATAGATAGATAGATAGATAGATAGATAGATAGATAGATAGATAGATAGATAGATAGATAGATAGATAGATAGATAGATAGACAGACAGATAGACAGACAGATAGACAGATAGATAGATAGATAGATAGATAGATAGATAGATAGATAGATAGATAGATAGATAGATAGATAGATAGATAGACAGACAGATAGACAGACAGATAGACAGATAGAAAGATAGATAGATAGATAGATAGATAGATAGATAGATAGATAGATAGATAGATAGATAGATAGATAGATGAAAGTAAGCCATTGTTGTTTTGCGATTACCCACCCCCTTCTTTTTTTTAGTCTGCCTTATCGTGGTTTTTTAAATCTCACCCACTCAAATGTCAGATTTGTATTAGAGCTGCATTGACTGTGCGTGATTTAAATAGCCCGAATTTACGAAAAAATTTGCGTCGGTATCCTAACCTGAGTCCTTTATTCGGAATCTAGGTGCTTAGCCAAAGACTTGAGAGCAAACGCCATCTAGTAACATACTAGACATTGGGGTGTAATTGTGACAATTGTTTCTTTCAGTCATCGCTACGCCGGTGTCATCAGTTGCAGCATCTTTATACTGGCACAGTGGGTTACAGCAGGCGTTCTGTCGTCTGATAATGGCTGGACCACTACATTACTCGGCATGAACGTCAAATCAGAGTAAGTCTTTCAAAACTTGCAGAATTGTTTCTGTATGACACCGGTCGATAAAAGCCAGAGTCATCTGGAAAACGACAGACCGAAGGCCATGGTCTCCATCATGAACCGTTCTCGGCACATGAAACGTCTGGCAACTAACCAGACGATTAGGGCAGGCCTTAGGCATAGGCAAACTAGGCAGCCGTCTAGGACCTCCGATTGGTGGGTGCCTCACAGAAAGACTCAAAACAACTTTTTTAGAGAAGAAATAGCTAAACCTGTACCCAACGTTATTGTTTGAACACACCAAATTCACTTAGTCTAGGGCCTCAAATGATATAAGGCTGGCCCTTAAACGAGATTACCAAGGAGGATTTTTTGGCAAAGAACAATGCAGCTGCCTATTGAAAAAGATATTCCTCAGAAACGGGGGAGATGGATAGGCCATACCTTTTATAACCCTGCATCCAACATCACAAGACAAACCTTCACCTGGACCCCTAAGGAAAGAGGAACTAGTGACGACCCAGAAATACGTGGCTTCGAGATTTGGACGCAGACACTAAGTAGCTGAGCAATACAGTTGGAAAGATTAGCCCAGAACAGAGACACCTGGCCAGACGGGACCACAGGCGGGAGAGAGAACATTGACATAGTATACAGACTATATTAAGAATAAATTATATTTATCCACGCAGAGTGATATATCTTTTATGTCAAGTTCCTATGCAACAAAAAAACATTGTCTAATGTTGTATCCATAAGTATTAGCTAAAGAAAAATTTAATCCTTAAGCTTTACTAATTTTAACTCATATGTAACTAGTTAGGACTTTCATAACATCCATAGAACATTTACTACATGTTGTTATATCTTATCTTATATAATACAGACGTTTCTTCAAAAAAGAAGATGATTACGTCCTAGGCGTCATGCATTCAGTCATGCATATTAACCAATGACTTAAATTCTGCCAATTCACTGGTTTTCCTGGCTAGCTCAGGCAACCCATTCCATGCTCTAATAGCACTAGGGAAGAAGGAGCAATTGTACAAATTTGTCCAAGCATATGGAACGAGGAATGTGCCTTTATCTTTGTGTCTTTCTGAGTATTTTATTAGATTTTGTTTTTGTAATTGAAGATTATGGTTCAGTGTTTTATATATAATTGCTACTTTACTTTTAAGTCTTCTGTCCTGAAGGCTTTCTAAATTTAGTGATATAGCTATGTTTAGATAAAATAAATGGAAACCTAGATCTAGTAGTTTTTACTTTCAATTTACAGGCCAGGATCACTAAATTATTTTTCCTACTATTACATTGCTCCATATTGCCGGATTGGACCTTACGTTGTCGGTATTCTGGCGGGCTATTTACTGGCCGTCGGCAACGGTCGAGTTCGCATGGACAAGGTAAAGATAATTAAAAATACGTGACTTTTTAAAGATGAATTAATTAATCTTATGGCAGCTTTTTCACATTACATTATTCACGACAAAATTTTGTGAAGATTGTTAAACTAAAGAAAACTTTAAAATGATAAATAAATTGTCACTGCTTAACCAAATCGTTCGCAGAAAATTTGAAAGAGATAAACTATATCAATTATATCCATGGTCGTAAAATGTATCCATTAATTCCTCGAACTTAAAATGTATTCATTACGTCCTTGGTCTTAAAATAAATCCATTACGTACATGATCTTAAGATGTATCCATTCATACTTATCCGACCGTTAAATTTATCCATTATATTCATGGTCGTAAATTCATCCATTAATTATATCCATAGTCATTGTATCCATTGTCGAAAAAGGCATCCATTATATCCATGGTCATTAAATGTATCTATTATATTAATGGTCATAAATTTTTCCATTATCCTAAAAGGCATCCAATATATCTAAGGTCGTAAAATCTAACAAAATTTAGGTAGCGAAAGCACAATAGATCTAAGTCGTATAGTTAAAATAAACTCATTTACGCCACAATTCTTGAAACACGTTAATGAAATGGTTAATTGCTAAACGTCTACTTTCCAGTTGACAGTTTTCGTTGGCTGGCTGGTCAGCACAGCGTCGGCACTGGCCGTAGTTTATGGACTAAGGGGCGACATAAGTGGGGAGAATCCCAGCAGTGTGGCGGTCGCCGCCCTGTACAACGCTGTGGCTAGATCCGCATGGGGAGTTTGTGTATGCTGGGTGGTCATCGCCTGTGTGTCCGGCTACGGAGGTAAGTGTTGGTCAGTTAATTCGTGTAGATATAACAATGATTATGAATATTTTCAATAAATAGCTTCACTTTAAGATTAGCGGTCACCTACAGGTTATGTAGCTGTTTAGTCACTATACTTAAGCCACCAGTAATGATATACTAAATATCTAGATAGAACTGTCTGATTAGAAGAAAAGGGAAGACGAAAGTTCAGTTCTGTTTCAGACCTTGAGGTATGAGCCTAAGGATGTTTCTTTATGGCAGACAGTTTCCACGACTGCCTTGTGGACATCCCAGCGACTGACCTCCTATGTCAAACTTAGTTCAGGTATCCATTTGAGTTGGTTGGATTCCTGGGCGCTCTAAAAATCCCAAAGTTGAAAATCCCAGACTTGATCGAGGTTCCAGCTAGAGACTGATCCACTTGGAAGTTAAACGCTTTACCGTTCTGTTACCATGCCCAACTCCACAGGAAACACAATGGAATACAAATTGCCAATTCCACACTTCTTTCATGAGAATAAATAAGCTCTAAATCAGTCATTCTGCTAGGTGAGTTTCTAGCTTTTAAGCAAAATAGGATATCATCAAAAGCAAACTAAGACAGAGTAATTCAAAGCATCAGCTAACGAAGCTAGACCTCCCCATGTGCCTAACGTGAGCGGCTCTTGGAGTGACGTTGAACACCGTATGCCCTTCAGTGACGAAGAAAAAATGGTTGTTAGGACAGTAAATGCATCCTCTGTTGTGTCTTGCAGTCACTCTTCAAAACCTTACAAGATCTACTCAACGAGATTAGCAAGTAGAATCATTACGTGCTGATACATCATCACTCGAGCTTTTGTTTTAGCATTGTTTAACTCTTTCTCTTCGTAATTGTTTACCACATTCTGGAGGAATCAACGCTGGTACCGTCAGTTAGGAGATGTACCGGGGAAGGGAAGCGTGGTCGAGAGGCTAAGTGAGCCTGAACTTGGCTTGTCTTGGCTACCTAGCAGGGGGCTCGAGGCTTGACACCCGACTCGGGCAGAGTTGCGTTTACTGAGCGCCTAAAGGCAGCATGAAAACCAACTCCTAGATACCCCCTCCCCCCCCCCCCCCCCCACTGGTCCACAAATGAGATTGGACCAAAGCGCTCTGAGCATGCTATAAGCATGAAAGTAACGCTATATAAAAGCTATAATAATAAACAAAAAAAAGAGTAGAAGAGGCAGACAGAGTGAGGTGAGGATACCATAAAAGATTGGACGGGCCTATCATTGAAAGAGAATCTAATCAAGGAATTGAGAACTACGTCGACAGATCATATGTGGTCTCCAAACGGTCCAACAGACTAGGTCACCAAGGCATGAGGGATACCTATCCCTAGAAGGTGAAACTTCGGAATCTCTTTAAATCCAGAATGAGTAACAAGTAATCTTCTATAATAACTACCAGTATCTACATTCTAAATGAAAATGTGTAGCGAAGCCAAGAAATGTGTACATAACAATTAGATAAAGTATCAAAGTTTTGATCATGGTTAGTCGTTTCTAATATGACCATTCTGTAAAAATTAGACATCTGCACTTTGAATGGCTAAGCCATGAAAAGAGGCCTGTCCTGAAATTTTGTTTGAATTTTTATTGTTTTTTTTTATTACAAAGCTTAAATTAACTCTGTCAGTCTGTCTGTCTGGACAAAAGTTTGTGCACGTTATTTCTCCAACACCTGATCTCGGATAAAACTGATAATGTGCCAATTATTTCTTTTACCTGACAACACGAGAATCAATTTTTAAAAATTAACCAATTAGTTAATTAACTGTTGGTCATTAATTACTTTGTTTTGGTATCTCAAACAAGGGAAAGAAATATTACTTGACTGAAGTGGTGGTATAAGTTGAATTTATCCCTTTTATAGAGTCTGAGACTTATTACAAATTTAATTACATTACTGATCCAAACTAATTGATATACTTAATAAAAGCTTTGTTTGTTTTTTTTGTTTTTTTAAAGTATTTTTTTTATTTTGTTTCTTATTAAGTTATTTAACTAAAAAAAAACAACATGCAACGTATTTTTGTTATTTTACCGTCAGGTCCAGTCAATGTCCTGCTGTCCTGGTCACCTTTTGTAGCACTGAGTCGCTTGACCTACATGGCCTACCTCATTCACCCCACTGTCATGTATATTTACTTCGGTAACCAGGAAACCCTGTACACTCTGAATGACACGAACATTGTAAGTAGACAGATTTATTGATACAAGGTATTTCTCCCCAATACCCTCTATTACCTTGGGCTCAGACTGGGTGGAACCTGGAAACTGGTCGGATATTTTGAAAACGATTCTAACGAATTTCATAGAAATTTGAAAACTTATGTATATATTTTGAAAAATAATTACAAGCTAATTGACCACACACAGTGTTTTTTTTTTCCATGTATACCGTAATCATAGTAAAACTTCCAGTAGACTATTTGAACTATTTTATTTTATTTTATTTATCATATATTTTTTTCTCTCTCCCTGTCTTGTGTAATGATACTTATTGGTGTATTGCTAATTGTATTTTTTTCCCTAAAGTAATAGCTCTCCCTTTCCCCATCCTTATGTCTCCTGGGCAAACACTTTCCCTAGTTTCTGGTCCAAGGATGCTTGACAGGTAGTCTGGGATGCGCCACAGGCTATGGTCAGGATGGTACTTGGTCCAAACCCTGCCATCCTTCATAGACTACAGTTAGAACGTAATAGTTTCATTTCTGATCTCTGAAATTGTTTCTGAAGTCTGAAATTGTTTCTGAAGTCTGAAATTATTTCTGAAATCTGAAATAATTTCTGAAGTCTGATATTGGTAAAGTCAAACTTTTTTTTTCCCCCGAATGTTTGTTTCTGTTATTACAAATGACGTCCTTGATTTGATGTAAAAGTGTTGTTTTTTAAACTTTCTTTCAGGTGATTTCCTATCTTGGCATCCTGCTTTTTACCTACTTAGCTTCTTTCGTGCTGATGCTTGCCATCGAGTCTCCAATGATCGGACTTGAAAAGGCGCTACTCCCAAAGAAAAGACACTAGCCTCTACAATAACCTGGAGTTTTATATATACACGCACTGCCTACACGCGGCCAAATCCATGACAAGGCTACACACTGGTTCTAAACTCAGAATCTTTTTAATACTAAGAGCACTGACAAACTATAGACTTAAGCTGGCTATTCCAAGACGACTAGCCACTACCTTTGCCCCCGGGCATTGAACGCCTCTCCCCAAGGATCGTGAATCACGCATTATGATATCTCATTACATTGTCTTCATCCAAAATTGTGTCTGCCTGAGTTTTTTTTTTTTTTATATATACACATTTTAGTTATTATGATATTATAATAAATGCAACATATCATGATTTATGAAGCTGATATTTTTATTTAACATTTCTTTGGGAAATACCAATAAAATCATACTTTATATTACTTGAAATATTACAAAGGATTTTGAGGCTAGAAAGACATTTAACATAGTTTTCAAACACGTGTTAATTTTGTTAATAGCGTTTTGGATAAAAGGAAAGCGGATTTTTCAAATCGCGAATAGGAATGACAATTTTGTCTACTTTTCGGGAGATTTTTATGTGTTTTTAGGAGGATTTAATTATATATTTCCAGGACTTTTTCGTATATTTTGCAATATCAGGAAATTTTCTTGGGGTACTGGAAAATCATGAGGCCGCGAAAAAAAACCTGTTATTATATATAAGCTACAATGTTTTAATTTAATAATTTACACCTAGAATTAGCGCGGGCTTATGAAAGTGCGGGGCCCATTGAGGCCGCATAGGTTGCAGTGGCCTAAGGCGGCCCTAATAATTTAATTCTATGTCAGTGACGGCTTTAGAGGCTGAATTCCTCTCTTTTCAAGATCCTGGACTAAAAGATTTTACAAAATAAAACCTCTGCGGTTGTACGCCTGTGTCTCCTTACAGGTCACGAGTACTCACGAGCATGTGGTTTTCCAGACCTCTCGAGACTTCTAGTCTGTAAAATGTTGTACATGTTCCTTCAGAGTTTGAACATAATTTACTTGCTAGTTCAAACCTCCTGCAGGATGACTGGGCATGGCAGCGGGCAGGGTATGAACTCAGGACCATCGAGAAGTCGGAACACGACCGTGCAGTCATATCACACGACAAGGGAGCCATCCCGCACCAGGCTGGGACAGAATGGTTCTCGTCCATAGTCATAAATAAATATAGACTGGCCGATAAAAGAGTTTTATGAAACGAAAATTTGTGACTTGCAATTTTGTGTACTTTATTATATGTCTATGATTATACAGCATTTATGAGCAGTATAGTTTTGTTTAATCTCTAAGACTGAAGATCATGCAACTTTTTTAGAATTCGAAAATCCGACAACAATAGATATACTATGATATACATGTTTTCAAGTTACATGACGTTATTTCTTTTTTCCAGTTTATATTTATTTAGGTCTATGTTCTCGTCCTACTCTTCGCAGCGAGGAGAACCAAAGTTATGCGTGAACCGTGCAAGGTATCAACCAACTGGACAATGAACTGTCATGCATTATGCTTGTTCAAGGCAAACCTGGGCAGGCTTCCACCAGGAGAGGAGAGGGGGGTGCCTTTTGTGCTTCCAGTCTTCTTCCAAGTCAAGACCTGAGTCTTACCTGAGCTCAAATTGAGTTTAAAAATTTCATTATCTGTATCCAAAAACTTCATAAAAGCAGCCATTTTATGCTTTCAAAAACAACAGCAGCCTGCTTGTTAGTTTAGCTTTATTATTAACTGGGTAAGTGAAATATTGCGCTCATCCTAAGCGAAAACAAGTGCCCTATTATTATAAGTGTAGTACCATTGCTATTTATGATATAGACCTGAAATATTGACAAAATCTTAACAAATGGATAGTAATATGCCTTATAGTAGGTCTAATGCCTGCATGTTGTTTTTCTTGTTTTCGCCCACTCACCACACAGCAACTCAACGAAGAAATTCTTGTCAAACAATACATGACTCATTGAAGTATTAACAAACGGACACACTAACAAATTATGCCATCAAGTTCAACAACTCTCTGAGTCCAGTCAGTCTCTAGTTCATGTTTTCCCTTGTAGGTCACTAAGTTCAGACAATATTTGTCATCAAGGCTTTTAATAGATATGGTCTAAACAAGTTGGGTGGCTGAGTTGTTAAGGTCTACGCTTCCAAACCTATGGTCTTGGGTTCAAATCTCGGTGAAGACTATGATATTGAATTTCGTAATATCTAGGGCACCTCTGAGTCCATCCAACTCTAAAGGGTACCTGACTTTAGTTGGGGTAAGTAAAGTCGGTTGGTCGTTGTGCAGGCCACATGACCCCTTTGGCCATAGGAACAGATGTCCTTAACATCATCTGCTCTATAGATCGCAAGTATCTGAAAAAGGAAATTTTCTTTACTTAAACAAACAAGTCACTAAGTGCCGAAAATATTTTTTGTCAACATTATTATAGACATTGTCTAAAGAAGTGAATATAGCCCTAATGAATCCTCATACTTATATGTTATTTTTACAATGCTCATATTAAACTCATTCTTCAACTCTGAAGTAATATCCAAAACATGTCATAGATTTAATGTCCTAGGAGTAGTTACACTCAAGGTAAATTACACTATACTGCCATGATTTTTAATTTTTTACAATAATCACAACATTCTCTCCCCTTTGACTTCAAAATACAAAATGAAACAATAACTAAATTGAATCCATAGTGTTTTATTAATTTAAAATGTAGGCATGCAGCAAAAAACATTGTCAGCTTTCACTGTACTATTATTATGAATCAATTTTGTACCAGGAAACATTTGATCACAGAAATAAAAATGTTAAAATTTCCACCTGAAAAGTAGCTCCACCTCTGCCATCAAATTTTCAAAAGTAAGTAATTAAAAAAAAAAAGTTAGTATTTTTAAAAGCTATCATTTTTTATGTAATTTTCCAAACTATGTACAATAGTCTTTGATTTTCAAAGTTTGTTTTAAAACATACATACAGTACTGTGCTGTGGAGGGCAATTAGTTGTCTTCAAAACAATCCCTAATTAATCCAAATATAAAATACCAGTCACTCTTTTAGAAAAGCTGCATTTCACAACATAAGCAAAATACAAAGCCCAAAAAAAAAAAAAGGCAGCAGTCTTCGGAATTAAAAACAATTTGCAAAACAAATCAAATGCACATCATAAGGAATAACAAATACCAATAGCTAAACATTGTATACAACAAAGGTTTAATGGTTAATATCAGCAAAGAAATGATCCTCAAAGTTTTGGTGGAGTTACACTGAGAGAAGGAAAAAATTGTATTTTGGAAAGTTGTACCAACTAACAATAAGTGCCAGCAATGTTGATAGAAAATAAGGTGCTTAGAGAACAATGTGCAATGCAAACTTTGGTGTTCATGCTTTTAGCAAGAGATTGAAATGAAGGTCTGCAAAGATGTATAAAGGACCAGAGGAAGAAGCATCAACACAAAATGGCTGGCAAGTTTCAGGTCATTATCACTGCATAGAGCCTGCCAGATTTAGTGAGTATTATTTGTACACACAAAGTGTACATTGTGTACAGAGCTGACACGCTTATGAGATTTCCAAAATAAAATTACAGACATAGTTGAAACTTTCAAAAAAAAAATCATTTTTAAAAGGTCACTTTGACAACAATCCCCACATACAAAATCAACACTACAGAATATGTTGTGCCTCTACATACTTTGTACACAGGGAAACAACAAAATTCTTGAGATGAACAGAATTGGCCATGATGACCGAAATATTTTTATGGCTGAAGATTTTTCAAAGCCGATTAATGAGAGTGTCGTCTTGTCAACACAATGACTAATTCTGTTACACGGCTGAGATGAACTAACCTTTAAGATTTAGTAAAATCAGAGAATTACCTTCTGACACCATTTCTCAATTAAACAATTTTTCTTCACAAAAATATGTGAAAAGTGGAAAAAATTTTAAATAGAACTAAATAAGCAACACAGCATTAAATATTAATATCGTTTTTCATTGTTTTATATTAAGCATATCTTTAGCATTATTTAGTTCGACAACCTTAAAAAAAAAAAAATCACAACTTTTCTTCCTCTACTGGCTGGCCTGAAGGGGACAACAAAAAATCACAACACATTTCGTTTCCCACCTCATTC
This sequence comes from Biomphalaria pfeifferi, assembly GCA_030265305.1. Taxonomy (NCBI): domain Eukaryota; kingdom Metazoa; phylum Mollusca; class Gastropoda; family Planorbidae; genus Biomphalaria; species Biomphalaria pfeifferi. The sequence goes on from JASAOG010000083.1 coordinate 879,523, forward strand.
CAGTTTTAAATTTTGTAACCCCCAATGTCAAAGAATTATCCCCACACCTCCATATCTTAAAGCCTTCCCTTTATAGAAATGAATTGACAAAACACACAAGAACAAATTGAGTATGGCATGCTTGGGTCAACAAGTAGCTTGAGCAGAATCACTGGCATAAATACTACAGGCCAATATGAACAGGTACAGTAACATAAACATACAGTTAAATGATATACACATCACCAGTCTTTAGTCGTTGACTTAAGTACACATTTAATACCAACCCATTTTTTGAGCTGATATTTTGATACAATTCCCCCCCCCCCCACCCCCATTTTTTGTCTTTAGGATAAAATGAAATTAAAAAATTTTTTTTTTATTTTGTCAAGAAGTCTGAAAACAAAACTTTTGAGATTCAAACAAGGTCCAAATATATGCTGGAGTACAGAGCCTCAACTTGAGAGTACAGAGCCTCATGAAGAGATTGCAGAGCCTCAACTTGAGAGTACAGAGCCTCAACTTGAGAGTACAGAGCCTCAACTTGAGAGTACAGAGCCTCAACTTGAGAGTACAGAGCCTCATGAAGAGATTGCAGAGCCTTAACTTGAGAGTACAGAGCCTCATGAAGAGATTGCAGAGCGTCAACTTGAGAGTACAGAGCCTCATGAAGAGATTGCAGAGCCTCATGAAGAGAGTACAGAGCCTCAACTTGAGAGTACAGAGCCTCAACTTGAGAGTACAGAGCCTCAACTTGAGAGTACAGAGCCTCAACTTGAGAGTACAGAGCGTCAACTTGAGAGTACAGAGCCTCAACTTGAGAGTACAGAGCCTCAACTTAAGAGTACAGAGCCTCAACTTGAGAGTACAGAGCCTCAACTTGAGAGTACAGAGCCTCAACTTGAGAGTACAGAGCCTCAACTTGAGAGTACAGAGCCTCAACTTGAGAGTAAAGAGCCTCAACTTGAGAGTACAGAGCCTCAACTTGAGAGTACAGAGCCTCATGAAGAGATTGCAGAGCCTCAACTTGAGAGTACAGAGCCTCATGAAGAGAGTACAGAGCCTCATGAAGAGATTGCAGAGCCTCAACTTGAGAGTACAGAGCCTCAACTTGAGAGTACAGAGCCTCATGAAGAGATTGCAGAGCCTCAACTTGAGAGTACAGAGCCTCATGAAGAGAGTACAGAGCCTCATGAAGAGATTGCAGAGCCTCAACTTGAGAGTACAGAGCCTCAACTTGAGAGTACAGAGCCTCATGAAGAGATTGCAGAGCCTCAACTTGAGAGTACAGAGCCTCATGAAGAGAGTACAGAGCCTCAACTTGAGAGTACAGAGCCTCAACTTGAGAGTACAGAGCCTCAACTTGAGAGTACAGAGCCTCATGAAGAGATTACAGAGCCTCAACTTGAGATTACAGAGCCTCAACTTGAGAGTACAGAGCCTCAACTTGAGAGTACAGAGCCTCAACTTGAGAGTACAGAGCCTCAACTTGAGAGTACAGAGCCTCATGAAGAGATTGCAGAGCCTCAACTTGAGAGTACAGAGCCTCATGAAGAGAGTACAGAGCCTCAACTTGAGAGTACAGAGCCTCATGAAGAGATTGCAGAGCCTCAACTTGAGAGTACAGAGCCTCAACTTGAGAGTACAGAGCCTCATGAAGAGATTGCAGAGCCTCATGAAGAGATTGCAGAGCCTCAACTTGAGAGTACAGAGCCTCATGAAGAGATTGCAGAGCCTCAACTTGAAATTACAGAGCCTCATGAAGAGATTACAGAGCCTCATGAAGAAATTACAGAGCATCTAGAAGAGATTACAGAGCCTCAACTTGAGATTACAGAGCTTCATGAAGAGATTACAGAGCCTCATGAAGAAATTACAGAGCATCAAGAAGAGATTACAGAGCCTCATGAAGAGATTACAGAGCCTCATGAAGAGATTACAGAGCCTCATGAAGAGATTACAGAGCATCAAGAAAAAATTACAGAGCATCAAGAGAATCAAGAAAAAATTTGAGTTTCGAGAAGAAAATGAACAGATATGTTTCAAAAAAAGGAATGACAGCAGTATTGGTGAACAATGTACATGTTATTTTTTTTTTAGTGTACAATTTGTCGAAATAAAAAAGCAAAGGGAGAACAAGTTGAAACTATGTGAATTATTTAATAAATTTGTTAAGAAGAGTTTTTTTTAAAAGAATGTACTCATAAAAAATGTGGAGTAAGGAAGTACAATGTGTACATATTGGTGCCATAGGTAACATCAACTTCAGTTTGACGTTTGACTTGAATCATTGAAATGCATTAGAGGTAAGAATAACTTGGATGAAACAGTTTAGATTGATGTAAACTCTTTACAAATAAACATCTCCATCTATTGATGTGAGCACGTCCAGTACCCCACCAACGAAGTTGAGACTTCCAGTGGCTAATATTTGAATGTGGGTGGCACCTTGAAGCGAGGTGGGCACTGGATGCGAGACTGCGCACTGGTCTAAGACCTGGACGGTGCTATCCCTTCCCTGACCGGCCCAACGAAGAGCCTCGATGATACAGGGGAAGATCAACGAAGGATTGCTGTTTAAGGAAGAGGTCAGCTCAGAATTCAGCTTTTCATTTTTGTCCTGTTTGTCTGAGTGGCAGAGAAGGTTGGCATTCAAGATCAGACTGGGCTCGATGACATAGCTCAGCATGTCTCCCATAGGAAGCAAGTCACGGTTTGGAGCTATTCCCTCACCGCCCTCAGCATCTTCGCTACTACCTATTGACATCAGGTCACTCCTGTCAGACTCTGTAGTAGAGGCAGAGATGACAGAGGATTTTTCACTGCTGTCCCCATCGCTACTGTTTAACCTTTTGTCTTGCACATTGCTTTTCAGTAAGTCTTCAACAGGCCACCCAGCTTTCAGCAGCTTTAAATTATTCTTCTCTCTCTGAGTGTTGGCCATAAGTTTATCCCAAGCTAGTTTGTTTCGCTCTACCGTCTCGCTCTGAACTTTGGGGTCAAGTTTTTTCAACTGAAGATCTGAAAATAGCAAGAAGAAATGATATTTGAAGCCAGTTGATTCATCATAAACATCTATTCTAGCTAACCAAAATGTATTGATTATTTATAACTTACAATGGCCAAAGAATGGGGCATAGCTTCATATTTTTTGTATAGCAAAAAAAAATAAATATCTAGACAAATAAATGATTTTTGGTAACTATGAAACATCAATAAAACCTTTTTTTTAAAAGCAGCTCTTGTATACTAAGCAATGCAGTCCATGGGCAGGTTTCTCTATATTTTTTAACATGGGCAAACATGTAAGTCAAATTAAATTTTAATAGCAATTTTCATTTTTGATGGTTGAATGTGTACATAAATGTGTACTTGAAGCAGCAGAAATGAACATTTATATATTATTTGTATTACATCATTTAAAAAAATGACATTATGAACACAACTTTAGCTATGACTATTGTCCAAAAAAAAAAAAAATTATTTCCTTTCATATATACATATCTTCCATAGATTAAGATTCTCTGTATATGCTAAGTGTTACTATCATGAGAGAATATAATAATGAATACACAGAACTGCAAATTGGAAGGTTAATAAACATATTTAATTTTGATATGATAAATATTAATAGTATTGATGTATAAATATCTTTTTCTCTAACTCTTTCAACACCACTCCACCCCCACTCGCTGTGCAGGCAACACTATGCCTATGTCTTTTTTTTTTTTTTTTTTTGGGTGTATTTGTATGGAAGAAAACAAATAACACTTTGCAATTGTATGTTAATAACAAAAGGATTCACTTTCAAAAGACCAAAAGAAGCAGTTGCCCTATTTTAATCAAGAAATACAGTGAAATCAGATTTTCAGTAGCTTTCTGGTTTTCTGAGATCTACTAAAGATAGACAACCAGACTACACAAAACTCATAGCAGCTTAAAGGGGATGGGTTGGGGCGGGGGGGGGGGGGGGGGGGGGGGGGGGGGGTTGCAACAACAAATACAAACAGTAAAATGAGTGGGCAAAAAATATTGACAAATCTGTCACAACACTTAGCAAGTGTTATAAGCGGACAATAAATGTGTAATGTGCACTAAAAGATGAACACGCAGTCAAATGGACAATTTATCTCACCTGGTCTACATTGTGACTCTATTATTGAAACAACAAAAGGACAGAAGACAGCAGCATCAAATTCACAATCCTGAGAGAAAAAATAACAAAAAAAAAAAAAAAAGGCTAAATTAAGAGTAAAATAGATATATTGTTCAGAATGTGAATGAGTGATTTCATGTTATTTTTTACAATTGACTGCACAAAAGTCTGTGTTTAACTTGTAAGAACATAGATAAATATAACAGGATATAACAGATATATTGCATTTAGCAAAATAACAAAACTAATGCACAGCATACTGTTTGTTTTCATTTTTTTTTTGTCTTTGATAGTAATTACTGATTGCATCACAGCTATTTAGGGTCCAAGATAAATCAAAACATGCTGCTTTTTTTAAAAATGTATTTTTCTTCTCTAGTCAGTTTCTTTTTGTCTGATATGGAATAATTAGAGGCATTCAAAAAGAAATGGTTGGACAGATTGAATAGCATGTGAAATGTGGGTAGGTAGGAGTGCAGTGTGTGTCTGTCCCAATTATGGGCAAGTACTTAACATAGCTCAGGATGTGCTTCTTTAGGCCCACTGGTTGAACCACTCCTCAAGTACTGCTTAACAGTGCCATAAGATATTTTGGCCATGGTTTTAAAGGTGTGTGAAGTTTTCTCAATGCTACAAGATTGTCCATGTCCATTTCAACTTTCTGTCTGGTGTGGACAGAATAGATGACTTACTTACTATTCGCCAGCCTGCTGGGTTGGACACCTACCCAATATGGAGAATGATTGCATGCCAAAAGCAATCTTTTTTTTTTTGTGAGCTTAAAGGGAGAATGGGGTGAAAGAGGTGCCACATTGAAGCAGTGTAAGGATCAAATCATTTTGCCCTAACTGGCAAAGAGGAAAGCACCTGGCCGCAGATGGCCTCTGGAAGAGACAGCAGGAGAACGCTCACGAAGGTTGTGGGATACACATTTGAGATTTGACTACAGTGTCTTATATACAGAAAAATTACTCAAATATCTTTCTAAACACAAAAAAGATTTATAATTTCACATTGAGAAGTTTTCTTAAGCCAATGGCCATCTGGTCAATAAATCAACATTACAATAGAGCACCTGTTGTCAAGCTGTCTTTTTGGTAAAGAGGAAAATTTGCCTTTACTGATTTATTGGATCGCTGTTTTCTAAATGTAGACTCTTATCTGGTTTTTTATGATACATAAAAACCTATATCTTTTATATGTGATTACTAGAAAAAATTGGAAGTTGTTGAAAAGAGTAAACAAGTAGGTTATAACAAAAACTAAGATACCTCTGTTTTTTTCTCCATGTAAGTTTTATTTAAACAACAACAGTAACATTCAGACAAATAACTAATCCATTGAATTAGAATAAAACTATTGCTTAGAGCTAAATCCAAAAATAGCTATCACTATTAACTAGCTTGTTAAATTGTCATGTATGCATGATTGGTAACTTTCTATGTACAAGCACTGACATTTAATCATATTCAACTTTGAACAACTACCCTTATGGTAATTTCACATGTGCATACAATTATTTCTGGTCTGCTTTAAAACAATAATTAACAGCCTTTTTTTTCTTTTTTAATTACAAATATGTCAGATACAACTGCTTAGTCAAATTAAAATACATATGTAAATCTGTTAATGTATTTGATGTGTTAATATTTTAAAAACAAAATATTGTAAATGTGATTCAGTTTTCATTTTAAAAACCCATAAATTATTATTATTATAAATTATTCATTACTTATTGCACATTTTGTTTTTGCAAGTAACGTTCAGTAGTTTAAACAATAACTTACACGCAATGGATAGACTAAAGCTTCCGGATCTCTTTCTGGGGCAGTGAAAAAAATTAAAACTCGTACAACTTTACCATCAATTGAAGCCTTCTCCTTGTCAGCTACTTCAGAGAACCACGAGGTGCACAGCTGTAATGGGAAATGTTTTTTTAAAAGACATCAATCATCTCTAAAAAAAAAAAAGACACAGCTTGAACGTTTTAATAAAACAGTATCACTGAACTGTTTCTCTTTATTTATCTTGATTATATTATTAGAAATTGAAACTGCTATCAATATGCATTTTTTTTCTTACCAAAATATGTATCTTTAAATATGCATATATATTCTTCATAAACTGCTGTTGATTTTAAAGTGCTATACTCTATTGTTTGAATTTAGAGCCGAATAATTTGAAATCTTTGATGTCTGGATGGAAAGTGATGGATTCTTCCCTTGCGGAGTTAAACAGATTAAATTTTCTGGACTTATTTCAACGCATACAGCTGCTAAGGACATTGAGATTCAATGCAACAACAACAAAAAAAAAAAGATCAATCCAACATACCTCCATACTCTCTTTAGTATGGGCTCCATCGATGTAGTAAGTGATGCTGTCCTTAGCAATCACCTGAGCACGACCAGGCCACTTGCAAGTCGATAAACCAACAACGGTGGCACTATCAAGCTCAGTACATGTCAGTCTTGGAATCTCACCAACATTCAAGTCATTTGGCACTCTGGGATGCACTTCTGCAAACAGTCAAGATTGATTATTTCCCTTTCCCAACCATCACATGCAGAAGAACAAAAAAAGTATAAACAAAATGACAACGGTTAACACAGCAGATTTCACAACCAAGAATGCAACCTAATGAAACAAGAAAAAAAATTCAAAGCATATCTTAATGCCATGTGAAGAGGTTGTTTTTTTTTTTTTTGTATTAAACTAGCTTGCTGCTTTCCACTCACTTTTATGCTGATAGTCTTCCCAAAGGTGGAACAGCTGGATGGCTAAAGCAGCATTATGTCTTTGCTTATCTCCGGCAATGCTCAGGGTGAAGTTGTATTCTTTCATAACCTCCTCAGACAAAGGGTTCATAACATACAGTGGGCACTGCCAGATGAGAAGTGGGTTGTCTTCTTTAGTGCCAGAGTTTGCTCAGTCTTGTTTATATGCATTGGGTGTTTTTTGTTATGTGGTGTGTCAAAATTTAAGGCCATGTATCAAAAATATTGTAATAAAGTCTGAATTCTTGGAAAAGCTGTCAAGAAATGTTAAAAGACATTACTGTATAAAAACTTACCTCCATCTCTTTGGCCCTGTTTAGAATAACTTGCATGGCTGAGTCAGACTGAGGTGCTGTCAATGCTGGACAATGTTTCTATTCAAAACAAACACATTATATCAGTAAGCAACAGAAGCCATTTTGAACTTTCTTCTATCATCCAGAAACTACTTCTAAGAATAGATTCCTACCTTAAATATGCCAGACTTATGGAATGCAATGGATTCAATGGTGTCCCCCAAGTCATCAGTATGCTCCAAGCCTAAAGATGTAATAGCACAGGCAACTGGGTGCCTAATAAAGTTGGTACTGTCGGTCAGACCTCCTACACCAACTTCCATGATGGCAATGTCAACCCCTTCATTCAGAAATATATGTAAGGACAAAACAACGTTGAAGGCAAAATAGGCTGGCATGCTTCTGCCTTCCTCAATAGGACTTCCCACCTGCAATAAGAAAAACAGTAATAAGTCCTAAACCTAAACATATTTTATAGTTGGGGGTCACTGCATAGTGGAGCGCAGAAGAACCACTATTGTAATAGTTTGAACATTGCAAATTGACAGTTGTCAATATATGCATTTAAACGTAGGTCTTCCCTTCTTGGCTGATATAAAGATTTGTTTATTTAAGATTATAATAATGAACAACAGAGGCATCAAACATAAATATAATCCTTATTACCAACAGGTTGATTAGATTGTAAAAAACAAAATAACAGGGAAGGAGAAATGCCTAAGTATTTTATTATTACTGATCTTACTTTTTTTAAAGAGTGCAAACATATTCTACCCAACAAACAAGCTCAAAACATGACAACAATGTAGGCTACATCAGTGGTAACAAAAAACACTAGTGGGCCAAGTGCCTACCTCTTCAGTTTCTTTAAGCTTGTTATAAACCTTCCAGAAGTAATAGCAGTACTTAGCCTTGCACAGGGGCCGGCCATTGATGCGGATTCTTTCCCGCACCTCTACCAGGTGAGGGGATGTAAAGAGGCCTGTACGATAACCATGATTGCGAAGTATGTTCTCTGTAAAGGCACTGGTAGAGCCCTTGCCTTTGGTCCCAGTGATGTGGATCATACACAGCTTGTCTACTTCTTCATCCTGTTAAAACAAACAAATAATTTGCCATGAACCAAGGGAACACAAGTATCCTCAAAGGAATAGTTTTACTGCCATTATGTCTAGTCAGACCTTGGTCAAGGTAAAAGTAAGTTCATTTTAAGTAAATATTTCTTTATCTGCAGCTGATAACTCTTAAAGATGCTTTCTATTGTAAAACTAGATGTCTTAACTGCAGTTATCTCACCAACTATTGCACAGAAAGAAAGTTCAAACAAAAGTTGGATAATACTCAATGGAAGAGCCAGGGCAGTTTTGAAATAAAGAGGTATTAAGGATGAGTGCAGTATTTCATGTGACTACAACAGAGCATGATTATATACATAAACCAGCCTTTTATCTCCCCCAAAACAGCCTACCTGATGACTAGATATTGTTAAGAAAAGAAGTATCACACATTCTACTTTTTTTTTTAACATAATTCTTTTTCCAGCACCCCCCCCCCCCCCGCGAAATACACACTTTTATTTCATGCTTAAGAAAATCGCGAACATTTCAAGAGTAGGTCTTTTAAAAAAATGAGGGGTTGGGTTTACAAAGACCTAATAAGCTTAGCCAGACACTATCGATTTTTAATTTCAAATGTGTATTAGCCATCCCTCTCGTGTCTAGGGACTGTCTGTCTGGTGGGTGTGAAACGCGAGGCAGTTATCTTCCTTATAGCCACGTGTACAGCAAGTTGAATAGCCTATCTAGGAAGCGAGTCCGTGGAGTGAGGAGGAAAACAGAGGCGTGCGTGTGTACAGGACACGCTGGTCTATGAGTAAGATGATGGCGAAACACGAACACAAGAATCAGCACATTAGAGAATAGCTTTTCTTTTTTAGTTATGTGAGAGAGAGAGAGAGAGAGCGTGGTTGACGTTGACTATGGCACAATTATAAAATATTTTTAATGTGTGTGCTTTTGATTAGAACTTCAAAACTTTTGCGCATCCCCCCCCCCTTAACTTCTGCTTAGAAATGCCGGTCTTTAAGCATTTACCAGGACTGTGTTGAATTAATACAGGAAAGTTAGAACCATTAAAAAAAAAAGCTGGTGCATTTTATTTTCTTTTTTAAAAATCCCCCCCCCCCCCCAACCCTTTCCCTCGTTTTACAATCAGCCTGTATCTACTTCACACTAGGACTAGATAATTCGAGTGTGTGTAAGCACGCTAACACTCCAACGATACCGTGCCCTCATTGTCAAGGTCATGTGAACGCAGGGAGGAACAAAAAAAAGGGTGTGGGTGGGATGAGGGCAACATCACCAGATTAATGCTCTATATTAAATATACTTCACGCCACTACAGCAAGCGTTCTGGTGATACTCTCTGACCCCGTCTCACATTTAGCCTAGATCTAGATGACACTCATACATCCACTAGCAACGAGGGCCGCACACTAGTGTGGACAGGCCCGTAACGAGAAGGAGTTTTTGGGAAAGGAACGACCCCCCCTCTTTCTATTTCAAACATCTGTAAGTTACCAGACTTGGGTCTTGGTGCAACGATAACTACAGTTAAGATTGTCAAAGATCTACATCTTTATAATATGTTTCAAAATGTAGGTTTTTCATTTATTCATCTTGTTTGAACGCAAGGGGCTTTTTTTTTTTAAATACACATTTTTTTTTACACACAAGATCTTACAATTAAAAAAAAATATACTTTAATAACATCACTAAAAACTAAAAAAGTCTATGTTGACTTAAGTATATAAAGGCTACATAGAGACATGATTAAAAAGAATTACTTGCTATGTGACCTTATAAAAGACCACTCTTTAAGCTTATGGTCCCAGCATGGGCTGCACACACTATTCATCTGCAGTGAATAGTTGGCCATTTAGCTGAGAGTCCAGAGGCCTTTGTGCAGCAGTGGTACTCCCTCCAGCTGTTCTGGATCATTTTTTTTTAAAAACATAGTTCTATCAAGAAGCGACCCCTTCAGAAGGATGGCTGGTTAGGCCCCCTGCGTGACCCCCATCAGCAGAGCTTGATGATGGGGCCCCCTCATCGAGAACCCTTTTTTTCCTGAGTCTGTGAGAAAAGACAATGACACAAAGCATACCAAACTTGAGTCAAATTGTATTGGTTAAATATTCTCCTTACCCTCTGACTAGGCCTGGACAATGATCTCAAACTTATGACTAGATACCATTGGACATGTGACTGACATATAAGGACATGTACTTAAAAGATAGACAATGACAGAATATAGAAATACACAAATTACATAAGACCAATTAAACTAAGTACATACAAAGACAACTGGTGGAAAAAGAGAAAAGGACACACAAAAGGACATCACTTTGAATACAACAGAACCAAAAGGGCTTCAAATGTATACAACAGAACAAAAAAAACCCACAAAAATGTAAACCACAGAACATATCGAACATAAGTTTGAATACAACAGAACAAAAACAACAACAAAAAAACAACAAAAAAACGAACAAGAACAATCAAAGGACATCACATTATTACACTTTGTACCTGTCATCTCAAAATAAGTAACATCACAGACACACCCACCTCCTTTACCAAAAAAAAAAAAAAAAAAAACACTTTAATAACAAACATACACAAAACAAGCTACATATCTATTACTTGTAGGCTTGTAGTTTAAAAAACAAAAAAGAAAAAAAAAAACAATTATTGATTTATCTGTAAATATTCTCCTTCAAATGTATACACAAGGGTTTCTCAAGGAGTATTAACATTTAAAACAAAAATTGTTGCCATGAATCATAAATGACATTTTCTGTGTTTAACACTGGGCCTCACGTGTTATTTAAAACAGTGTCCAAGGGAACTAAAGGGAACACATTGAAGCAAAGTTAGTTTTGAACACTGTTGGCAATAATGTATTTACAATTTCCACAATCATATTAACTTTTCACACATTTAAATTATTACAATGAAACATATCTAAAAGCCCAGTGATTAGATGGACATGAATAGAGTACACAGACCTTACGATCTATAGGGCAGTTGATGTGAAGGTCATCTGTTTCTGTGGCCTATGGCTAACAAGGGTGTCATGTGGCTAGCACAACAACCAACAGCCTTTACTTTTCTCCAATAAATGTCAGTTACCCATTAGACCTGGGAGAACTCAGAAGCCCACAAAGATCCCAAAATTAAAAATCCCAGTCTTCACCAGGATTTGAACTCAGGACCCCTCGGTTCGGCAGCCAAGCGCTTTACCACTTAGCAACCACGCATTACAAGTATGGATTTAATTTAAAACATAATAAAATCTCTAGAGATGTAAGACTCTTGCAATAGCATATGAAAACATCCTACATTATTCAGCTCTTAAATTGCACGTTAATCATTTCACCATTTCACAGAGTCTTTAACAGCACTAAAGGTTGATATGACACAACCTCCAGTTGCCTATAGCTTACAAGAGTATTGTGTGAACAGTAAAATGAATCCAAGATTTAACATTTTACTATCCAAAGAAAAAAAAAACAGGAGCTGAGTGACCCCAAAAAGATTCAAATCCTGTGTACAGATTATTCTAATCAAGGGCCTAGTATATATATATATATATAAGGAGTAATTACAAGCAGATCATCTAATATTCTTACAAATCGTTGCCAAAAAGGTTAATATTTGTGTCCATTTTTGTAATCTATCTTACTAAATTAAAAATGTGTATTAATTAATTTTACCAATGTCTTACATAAAAGAAAAAAAAACTAGAACATGTTGAGTCATTTATTTAACTGAAGTATAAAGGTATGCAGACAATAGACACCTACCGTAAGTCCAGACCTATGGATGAAGCGGTTGACCATAGGGATGATTAAATGGGTTTTCCCCTCATACTTGAGCCGGTTGGTCTGTTCATGCCATCCCCTCAAAGACATAAGCTTGGTGTTAAGAGTTTCAACAGCTTTCTGGAATAAAATTGATCTCAATCTGAAAGGGCCTTGTTGAACCAAAGAGATGGTATATTTCAATGCATACCTAGGTAATTTTTACACAAGTAGTGAAGAGGTTATTATTATTGTCATCTGACTTATATAAATATATATATATATATATATGAGATCAGGTGTCCTGCCCTTCACAACTGCTGAACATTAAGTAGTGACTCTACTATAATGTCCACACTGGTGTTCAGTAGAACACAAGATGGATGGCGCTAGTGATATTGTGTGCACTTCGAACTGCTGTCCGCAGGTTTAGGTCAGAGCGTAATTTGTTTTTAAAGAATACCCCAAACTTATAAATCAAATCAAAATGCCAGTTTTTTGTAATGTATTTTTGTCAACATATTATACCCAAGAGGGAGCATATGCACCTTTGTTGGAAATCTTAAAGGATCCTTAAGATGTTTCCAATATAGAGAAGCCAGAGCCTTAGAAAGGTCACAAGACACATTTATGACCCAGTGGAAAGTCCTTGCCAAAAATATGCATATAATATACCACGAAAGAGAATTAAGTGCTAGTGAACAACAACTTTTTCTGTCATGACATGAAATACTGCATGCTTCTTACATCTTCTGACTCATAAAATATTATAAATTATTACCATTTTGCCATAAACCATAGTTAGTGAAATAAGGGCTGAAATTTATTTTGTTCTCAGTTCAATTAGATCACAAAGATCTAAAGATAGATCTTTATTGGATAAAGACTATATACTATACTATAACCTTTATAATTTAGGCTTGTATTTGGATTTGAAGTTTAATGAGGAGTGCAGATAGCTTTAAATACTCTAAAATTGCACAGTAACCATATTAATGACCAAAGAGTAATCCCTTTTGATGATTTCATTAGACATTATGTCACCATTAGTAAATCACTTAATTTTAGAGACGCTTCAGGACAGAAGAAGAAGACTAGTGATATTTCAAAATATTAAAACACTGAACCATAATTTAAAATAACATATAATGACTTGGCAGTCTTTATTTAGGTCACTGATTAACATGCATTGACTAGATTGACATATATTAATTTTATTATAAATATATATATATATGAAATGTGAAGAATGTAAATCTAATTATCATCTCTTTTGAAGAAACATCTCTCTGTAATTTATAACAGTATTTACAGTGAGCATAACACTTACAGTAGCAGTTGAAGTGAGTGACTGTGACTAGATTCTTCTAGAACCCAGATCTATAGGCCTACTATAATAGTCTATTAGATACAGTCTATACTTACTCACTGCCAAACTGTTGTTTTTTTTAATTATTAAAAATTAACTTTTAAAAATCTTTTTTTTTTAATTTTTATATCTAGAGGCTAGAACCTTATTATTATATAGATCTAGATGTTAATATTTGTGTTATTGGCAATTAAATCATTAATATTAAATAGAAACAATCTGATATTTAGATTACTTTTCACATGTAGATATAGATCTAAATTATGAGTGAGTCTTGTGTGATTGTACATTCTGTTTTTTTTATACTTTTATAATGATAATGTTTTGTTTGGTGTAATTAGATCTAGATCTACTGTAATGCACAAATGCAATCCTTACTGGCAATAAAGATTATTATTATTATTCCCTTCAGACTTCAAGATTATCATTATCAATCATTTATGATTAACTAGTCTATATTAATAAATCTTATTTATATAGTATAAATAAATAATATAGCCAATATAGGGTTACTAATCTAGGTCTAGACCTATAGTATTTGGGAAGATTTATAATAATTTAGAATATAGATCTATGAATCTATACTTTATAGTAAGATTCAAGATATAGATAGATCTATAGAGATCTAGATCTAGACCTATACGTAAACTTTAACTCCCCCCCCCCCCCTCTTTTTTTTTCGTTCGCCGTACAAATAGTATAATGGGCTCTAAACAAAGAACGGATGAATATGGCTAATCTTTTACAACCAAAAACAAAATATTCCCGTGCAATTAGCCTATTAATCTAGATCTAATCTAAATTATAAATATGCTCAATCAACTTACATTGTAATTAGCTTCAATATCCAACTCCATTTCAAAACAAATACAGAATAGATTTCTAGATAGACTCTATGTAGATCTAAACGCTTTTTAATTGTGTCTGAAAAATTCGTCTAACCGGCGCAGTTCAATTCTGCCTACACGCACGGCAAGGGGAGAACTCGTTGAAGCCGGTTTTATAAACGCAGGTTCGCGCTGTCTGTTGGCCTTGGTGAGCACGTGTGATCTGTCCATTGTTAGGTTTGCCGGCTGGTCACACATTTTCTTATAGACTGAAGTACTAGATCGAAATCTATTTTCTTTTAATTGATTACAAAAATAATAAGTAAAGATTAATTTTATCCAGTACGATTTAAAATTCAAAATATTAATTTTACGTACAAAATTATTAATCCAGATCTAGCTTTTTTTGTATGTGATTTTTAAAAAAATACAACTATGAGAAGCATGCCTCCTTTTGAAAATCGGGTCAGTGGGCAAAAACAGACTAGTGTGAAAATCAAGCCTCTCGTATTTCTAGACAGTACACCAAAATATGTGTAGATCTTTAAAGGCGGGTGGGGTGGATGTATGCCTTCTTGATCTAGATATGAAAAATATTGCTAGCTCTCCTTTCGTCAAAATGGCAGAATCGTATGCGGAGTCTAAGACTCAAATACGAGATAACCTATATTAATTTAGTCAACATCTGCATTAGACTTTTCAAGATCTAGATTGTAAATAAAATTAGATGCAGTAATTAATTAAATTGATTTTTGTTTAAAAAAAGTTATGGGTATTCATTTCTTTAATGTAACTGAAAAAAATGAGCGTTGTAAAAAAAATATATCTTTTAAACCAACAAAACAAAGACAAATTTGTGTATGTGTAGGGCTCAGTTAAACAAATTAATTAACCTTAGTAATGCTTATACAAATTTAACTTTGCTTAGGAAAAAAAAAGGTTGATTTAAACATTTCTTTTAATAATCTGCGACTAAAAAAAACCCACTTTATTACCTTATCACAGGGGTTCTCTTAGGGGTCGATTGACGATTTGCCAGGGGTCGCCTAAGACCATCGAAAATGTGGATTGTTATTGTCTACTCTTCTATTGCTGTATGTGTGGGAGGGGGGTCGCGGCAGAATAGGGATTGTAAAAAGGGGTCGGCGAGCATAAAAGGTTGAGAACCGTTGCCTTATCAAGACAATTAAGTATTAGTAGCATTTCGTACATTATATCACCATTTTGCCAAATGTATACTGTCACGTTCCATTTCCTGTTATAAAAATGTCATAGCTTAAATAAATTATTACATGTATAAACGTGCGCGCGCACAGTTTAGGAACAAAACCCATTTATTGTTTGACACCGACGGTCATTGCGTTCAGTAATTTATTTTCTCGGTGATGCCCCAAGTTACGGCCCGCGGGTCATATTCGGTCCATGACAAAGTCCAGCTCCCCGTCGAAACTTCTGCCCTTATTGCATAATGAAGCCGCAGAAACTCGGTTTTATCAGACTTGACGATATTTTTTAGCCGTGGTGGGCCCCGACGCCGCCCGAGACCGTGACCTTAACCGGCGCCTTCGACGGAGGTCACGCCTTAACCCGAAGGTGCCGCCTAGACAGACAAGCGTGTTATTTATATGGACCCCCAGTCTGGCAAAGGTTGAGCTGAACTTGGGCAGTACTATTATATAAATTTAAGCTTGTGATATGGCATCGCAGGTAAATAAAAAAGCAAAAGCTAAATAGGATAATGTTTATAAACTTATTATTTCTAATAGCAGGGGTTCCCAAACCTTATCGGCCTGGGAGATATAGACATTTCTGACACATGTTACACGGGCAGCATAACCGCAGAAAGTGGGAGTTCCATGAAAGCGAGCCTCTGTGGTCACATGTTCAAAAGTGTTGAGATGGCGTCAGTTTGGGCCCCAGCCGCACCACTGTCGTAGAGCAATTTTGACTCTACTTTTTAAATCGTGGAGGCTCGGTGGCTGAGTGGGAAACTTTTTTTTTAAATCGCAGGGTAAAATAAAACTAAAGTAGACCTAATATGCTTTATCCTTCCATCCATCGACAAAAAAAAAAAAAGGCAGTGGCGTGGCAGTTTTTGGGTACGGGGTGGGGGGATCAGTTTATTTATATTCATGTAAGCTTTAGTTTTTCCACCACATTACATGCCTTTTCCCACAATTCACCTCGGCTGATGTTCTTTGAAATAAGGCTCTGAATGTCTCAATACAATTGTCTTTAACGCGCCTTCAGGCCCACATTATAGAAGTTAATGAGTCTAAGTATCTTCTGTTTAGAGGTGGGGGGGGGGCACCACAAATCTCAACTCATCCTTAGACGCCCCTATGCTAATAAAACCACGTAGTTTTATTGGATACAGTCTCTGGAAGGTCTGGACTTCATCATATGCTTGTGAGGTCACCGTGATAGTCGTCTGAAGAGGAGGGGCGAATAGGGGAAAGGGATGGGGGGTGAGCAGATTGCGGTTACTGCGTGGGCTTAACGAGTGTGTGTAGGAATGATAATGGAAATACTATCCAGCCATCTCTCCGTAAGTGCGCCCGTTTCTCTGTCTCCGTTGTCTTTGTTCTTCTCTAATCTGCAAATTGCTATCCTTTTGATAGCCAGTGACGTGAAAACTGGCTCAGAGAGTATGTTGTTGTTTTTTTTTTTAAATAAAATTGGGAGGGGGGGGATGTTGAAGTGTTTTCATAATTCTTTAATGAGCGTTTTATTGCATTTAGATAAGATAACAAACACCATTACAAAAACTCACTCCGCACCCTTCCACTCAAAGACTTTGGAGATAACACAAAAAGAAAGATATGTACTTCGTTGGTTTTTTTTTACCCCCCCCCCCCTTTTCGTTTATTTCTTCTTTATTTTCCTCGCTAGAATAATTATTTATGATGGCTTATTTGGATGTTTTCGAATATATATATATATATATATGGGAAGGGGCATTTTGACCTGGCACAGTTATCGGGTGGTATTCGTCTTCATGTCAGACTATTTCTTTTTTGTTTTGGTGATCAATAAACGAAGAAAAGAAAAAAAAAACACCAAAAGTAAAAGGGTCGTGGATGGTGAGGTCATGCGCATTGAGCGATGATGTATTTTGTGGGCTGTGTTTGACTCGTTTGTCTATGTCGCTTGTTCCTATTAGCTTGTGACAAGGCGGGCTGATAAGAATAAAATGATGCTTGGCGGGATCTATTGATTCAGATCAGGTCCGAATTAAGATGTATTGACGCCACACACACCAGGGAATTAACTCATATAGATGGTTAGACATGCTTAGATCTACATAGTGAAAAGTGGCTTTCTGCGCTTGCATGGTGGTCGAGCGCTTGAATAGCTAACAGGCTTAGAACTATAGGACGTAATCTTTTTTCTTGTGTTATCAAGTACCAGTGGCGTAGCAACAATCGCAGGGTGGCACAAAGTGGTTCACTAAGCCCGACCACGTGACTAATACGATAGTCTACATGCAGAGGCGTAGAGAGGTTGGATGCCCTGGGCGCCACCCTCGTGGGGGGGGGGGGGCACACGTAGCCTATATTTCTATGTGAATTTCATGGAAAATGGGGTTGGGCGCCAATAATGTACCTTGCCCCGGGCGCATGTTTTGTTCACTACGCCTCTGTCTACATGGGACATTGAAAGATAGTCGTTTGGTACTTTTAGAAGATGTACTATCATTTAGTCGTTATTGAAGTGACTGTAATGACATCATTAGATACAACTTGTGAACACGTACAGAAACGACTCAATTTTTGTTTTGTCGTAAAGAACCTTCCAGTTTTTTTTTTATAGTGGAGGCACCATTATAGTTTAGATCAGTGATTCCCAAAGTGGTCTATATAGACCCCAAGGAGTCTACGAAAGTGAAAAGATAAATTGGGGGTCTTTGAGATGTCCACGGGGGTCTACGTTAACAGGTAACAGGTAGATTGTTACTTTAATGTTTACATCCCATAAATGTGATTCTTTCATGCTCTAATATATTATTTGTCCCATATTTAATCTTTCAATATTTATCCTGATATTCAAATGAAAAAATTGTTGTATTTAATTTCAATACTTATTTAAAAAGCTTAATATTGTCTACAAGTAACTTATGCTTAACAAAAAGATTCCTTCCAACTTGTCAAACAGGCTGTTGCACTAGTGCCTTTTTTATGATGATATGAAACTAATTATGCTAGTGAGACAATGCCACTCTGATGAAATAGATTAAGATTTGAAAAACTTTCGAACGTTAAAAGAAAAGTTCAAAATGGAACCACAAAATCTCTCTTCGACATTATATTGCGAAGATAACTGTTTACTTATAGCAAAATACGAAAACACTCTAAATTAAACCAGCCGTTGAAGTTTTAAATACTGTTTTACACAAACCTACATCTGATATTATTAAATTAATTTCTTTAAGCATCAATACAGTTCAAAGGTACACTGGTGGCATGAGTTATAAGATTAAAAGCTTCTTATTTAATTCTTTACAAACGACAGTTTGGGATCAGCGGGGTCGCAGGCTCTGACAGGGTATTGCTCTGTGTGTTGCAAACTGCTTAAGGAACGCCGGCTCCTTATTTTTCCTCAGGGTTGACCCACGAAACCTTTCCCATGTTTAGTATAATTGCAAGGCAGCAGAGTTTTGAATTCAGTTTTCCCTCTGCTAGGAATGTAGCAAGCCAACGCTAATGAGCACTTCCTGCTCGAAGCTTACAGGTTTAGACAACAGTTACTCGCCTTCGCCCCTTCTGATGTTAAAGAAAACAGTTCCTTGGACAATGTTTGAGCCACACATGAAAGATCAAGAAATACATGAGAAACTGATCTTTGCACAAATTTGTGCAATGATACTTAAGGCAAATTAATTAATTAATTCATTTTTAATGTTTGAAGGACTACATCATAGAACAACGAATTCCTATATAAAATATCCGTTGCAACCGATGATAAACCTACATAAAGAAACAAAACATTTCCAGTGTTTTGGTGATTCCAGCAATACATATTAATTGTTATTTTAATTGGTTTGAATTTAAATTTTATCAATGAAAAAGATAGATTTCTATAACTTAATATATAGCTTTAAATTACTTTTTTATTATTCAACTCACTGCAGTCATAAATTAATTATTGTTTTTTTTTTAATGATGATTTTGCAAAAATTTGCAATTTAAGCAGGGGTCTACCGAAAATCAGAAAACATGGCATGGGGTCTACGAGATAAAAAAAAGTTTGGGAACCACTGGTTTAGATCTAGACCTACAATAATAGATCTGTGTGATCATATTTTGTTTTAAACAATTGTTTTTGTTTAGCGCAATTTCATGCTTTTAGTTTTATCCATGCGCTATTATCTTTATCTTATCACTTGTCTGGACCAGTATGTAAAAAAAAAAGGGAGGGGGGGGGAAGAAGAGTGTTTATGTGTGCATGTTACCGTGATTGCGATCACTTTTTAAATGCATTATTTATTTTTTTTTAAGTTGTACGACGTAAATTCGTACTATAGGGATTAAGCCTCCTCAAGCAAATACCAGCGAATTGCTTATGAAAATAGACGGGTTTATAGCTATCTATTGTTTTTTTTTTTTTCAAACTTTAAACTACAACCTAGTTCTCTACTCTAAGCATAAAGGGGACTAACTCAGCAGTGGCTTAGCTAGGGTGGGGGGAGGAGGGGGTAGAATTTGAAAATCCCCCCGGGCCCCCACTTGAGGGTCCCCCTGATGAGTGTTTCTTACATTAAAAATTAAATGTTACGCAAAATTCAGGGGCCCCCAAAGAGGTCAAGCTCCCCGGGCCCCCAAACGATGGAAAATTTTTAGCTACGCCTCTGTAACTCAACCTAAACCACCACATCTATGAAGTACAATTTCTATCCCTTGTTCGATACCAAACAAAATAATTAATTAACATTAGTTAAATAACTAACTGTTTTTTTTTTTTTTTATTTTTTTTTATTGATTCTTGTTTTGTCAGGTATAAAAAATAATTGTGAAAAATAATTTCAACTTGATCCGAGATTGGGTGTGGTAGAAATAACGTGTACAAACTTTTTACAAGACAGTCGGAGTGAATTGATAAGCTTTGTAAAAAAAAAAAAATTAAAACATTGGTATCTGTGATAAACTGTGCGCGTCTATCCACCCCACCTTTTTCTAAAGAAAAGAAAATTATGGAGTTATCCTGGACATCAGCTAATACCAAAACAAAACGTTTGAAAATAAATGTCCCCCAAAAAAATTCTTTAAAAAAAGGCTAACTGAAGGCCTCTATCTTGAAAATGGATTGTTTTAATTACTGTTCAAAAAGTATCTTGTAGTGTAACCGAGACTATTTCCGCCCTTCTGCAGCAACTCCACTGTCAGTGTCATCAGGCGTTATCATTTGATTGGTTAACATCGCACTTTGAGGTCAACAGTTATGCAACATTTATTCGTAACAGTCAAGCAGCTCGTAAAAAAAAAATCATTTTAAAAATATTTGTATTTGAAAAATAGTTTTCAACTCAAAAAAAAATTAATGACATGTTCTTCAACATTTCCTGAAAGATTGGTATTTTTAATTGTATGTATGTTAATTCACCCATGTTTGACCACGAGGTTCACTGCACAATGCTTACAGACTCTGTCTGTCTGCCTGTCTGGTAAAAATGTTTGGACACGTTATTTCTCCGACACCCAATCTCGGATCAAGCTGAAATTTTGCTCAATTATTTCTTTTAACTGACAACACAAGAATCTTTTTTTTTTAAATTACCAATTAGTTCATTAACTATTGGTAATTAATTATTTTGTTTTGGTATCTCGAACAAGTGAAAGAAATTGTACTTGACTGAAGCAATGGTAAAAAGCTGAATTAGTCCTCTTTTTTAGTTTGAAAGAAACAATAAATAACTATACATTCTTCTATTTTCATAATCACCTCACTTGCAGAGTGGTTAGTATGTCGGCTTGAGGAGGCTAGAGCCATGAGTTCGAATTCAGGTCGTTCCACCCTCCCCTTTTTTTTTAATAAATGCTTTTAAAAAGTGATTACGGTAAAAATCACCCAGATTTCCCATTCTCCCCCCCCCCCCCCCACCTTTTTTCCCCTTTAAAACAGCTCTAAAATTATCAACATCATGGGGGTGGGGGGATACGTGCTTACAAGGAATAACAAGATACAAAAAAGTAGTGAAAAACGTCACAAAAATTCCTCGCCGGTATTAAAAAAAAAGAAACTTACTTTAACATAATAAGTGACTAATGCAATTGAAAAAGAAAGCAATATTTCTTTCTTGGATTAAAGGTTTAATACAAATCAATTGTAGCAGTCGTCTCGATTTCCATTGGTTAATTTTTTTTTTTTATTGAGCGGAAAAGGCACATTCCCTTGATTATCATTCACTTTATGGGCTCGGTATTATTTTTTATAAGGAATAAGTTCAAATACATAGTCTACTTATACAAGTTGAACACAAAAAGTCTGTCTTTTGCTTTGTATGAGATTGACTTCGTGCTTGTAAAGTTGCTGATGCTAAGAGATTTTTTTTTCTTTCACAACTTTAAAATAGTTCTAGGCCAACTTTGTTATGTTCCTTTATCTTATTAAATAATTGTTATGAATTTCTTTCAACGCAGATTCGTATGTCTAACACATGCTGATAAAAGTTATTAGTCAATTATTGTTAATAAATATATTAGTTCTGTTACTAGTTTCCCAGGGAAATATGACGCTTAAAGGAAATAGGTTCTCAATCTCATGACAATCCCTCTTTACTAAGTAATCAGAAATATTTTTATTTTATAGTCTTTGTGCACCTTCCCGTTTGTTTTACCCACATCTTTAGGTAAACACTAGGGGTGGTTAGTCGCTTGGCTTCCTGGGGTCATGGGTTCGAATCTCGGTGGGTGACGACGGTGAAGATTAATGTGGTTACCTGACTTTAGTTGGGGAAAGTAAAGGCGATTGGTTGTTGCGCTGGCCACATGACACCCTCGTTAACTGTATGACCTTAACATCATCTTCCCTAAAGATCGCAAGGCCTGAAAGGAGAACTTTTACTTTCCTTAGGGACACAATGGGATAGGCCACTTTTATCTACTTCCAAAGAGACTACGCAGTGGATGAAACTGATTTGCTATGAAACAAGCAAAATATTTTTTAAATACTTTTTTAAAAAAGCTTATATATGGGAAAGAGTTTTACATTTACAGCCATAACTCTCACTACTGTAAAAATTATTTTCTTTTTTCTATATCAAACTAAATTAATTAATTAGTTAGTTAATTTGTATTATTGATTCATGTTTTGTTAAGGACAATGGATAATAGTGCAAGGCTTCTACTTGATCCGAGAATGGAAAGTTTGAGAACTAACAAGTACAAAGTTTGTACCAGATAGAGTTGATATAAGCTTTGTAAAAAAATGGATGATCGTAACTGCAACTTGCCAATGAGGAATATGACAATCATTATGTGCGCGCATGTGTTTAAAAGCCTGTTGGTATCCAGTATCAAATACATTCATCCACCCATCCCTGCGGCGCTACAGCCATGGAGAGTTATGGCCGGCTTTAACACATCCCTCCTTTCAGATCTCTCCTGGGCCTTTCGTCTCCACGCCTTAACTCCACGCTGTTGTAGATCTGCCTCCACATCATCAGTCCATCGCATTCGGGGTCTGCCGTTGGGTCGCCTGCCTTTTGGTTTTTGCCTGTATACAATGCTCGCTCCTCTGTTGTTTGACATTCTTTCAAGTTCCTCTCCCTCAACGTAGTCTGCTCTTTGTTCTTTCCGTCTCTATTTTTTTTTAGAGAGAGAGAGAGAGACACACACACACACACATATATACATACATACATACATACATACATACATACATACATACATACATACATACATACATACATACATACATACATACATACACACATACATACATACATACATACATATATATATATATATATATATATATATATATATATATATATATATATATATATATATATATATTCAAGTTTCAACCGTGTGGCTACATTGGTGTCGCCTCCAAGCTGCACGTATGTCGTGCTATATGGAATCTCTTTACAACGCGTATATCAACTCTTTCTGTTACACCTGTCTTTCTGGTACCAATTTTGTACACGTTAGACTAAGACTAAGACTGCTTTATTGATTCTGATGGAAATGTTTGTGTGATCACAAGGACTATTTTCACTCCAAAATTATTTATGGTTGAATTTTTTTTTTTTTTTACTGTAGGTCTACAACAAGGTCTAACTAACTTTACATAGCAAAATCATCCCGTTGAACTTAACCCCATGCTTTTATCTTCTTTCTTTGACTATTTGACTGATATCGTCACAGTCAAAATGCAAAAGAAATTGATACACCGTAAGGCCCGTTGAATTGTAGGCCCCTATGTCGGCGGTCCATATCTAACGTGTGTAATTACCCGATATTTTGGGAACAAGCGAAACGTCTATTTAAAAAGATTAATAATTTTCGGTTTTGGGGCTTATAAACGCTTGCCAAATAATACAATATGTTAGTGATCCCAAAACCACGGCCAGAGAGCCACATCTGGCACGTTAGGATTTCCTGTCAGGCTTCTAGAAAGTAGAAACGTCTGCTCACAGTTAATAATAAATCAATCAAGCAAGACATCAGTTCCATTGGACTCCACAATTTTTACTTTAGGTGATGTGTTTGAAATATTTATAAAAAGTTCTCAAACAGAAAAGATTGATCAAAACACTCAGTTATGGGTCTTTGCATCTATATTGTTATCTTATCTTATATAATACAGACGTTACTTCAAAAAAGAAGATGATTACGTCCTACGCGTCATGCATTTAGTCATGCATATTAAACAATGACTCAAATTCTGCCAAGTCACAGGTTTTCCTGGCTAGCTCAGGCAACCCATTCCATGCTCTAATAGCACTAGGGAAGAAGGAGTATTTGTACAAATTTGTCCTAGCATATGGGACGAGGAATGTGCCTTTATCTTTGTGTCTTTCAGAGTATTTTATTACATTTTTGCTACTTTACTTTTGAGTCTTCTGTCCTGAAGGCTTTCTAAATTTAGTGATTTTACTAATGGTGTTACTCTCGTCAAATGAGAATATTCATTTGTTATGAATCTCACTGCTCTATTTTGTGTGTGTTCCAGTTTCTTAATGTTTTCTTGAGTTGAGGGGTCCCAAACGGAGGATGCATATTCTATTATTGCTATAGTAGGCCTAATTATGCTGCGGTGAACTGTTGCAGTCAAACCGAATTTACATTTGTTAAGACAAATACAATCATCGCATCTAAGGGGCGTCTTGCGTTTTCCATTGTATAACCTCGTGAAGCAATGTATGTATTTATTTTATTTATTTCTGCTACAATAATAAGGCTAGTCTTCGAGTCCGAAGATTAGTGAGGAATGCAATATTTCCCGTGGCTGCGTTATCCCAGCTGTGACCTACATATTTTGCTACAATAATAGACTATTTAACTCTTTGACTATTTTAACCATCTATTGTTCACTGAATTATAATCTATAAATAGTAAGATTTTTTAAAATTGAAAACTTAATTATTATTGTAGATGCCTATTGACCAGTTGTCATAAACACAGCTCATTGTATATAACACGGTGAATACATCAGGTTTAACGCGGAGTGGGATCTATCGTAGAATTAAAATAAATCAAACGATAAGAGAGATCAAGTAATGCAATAACTAATTATTTATATGTGCAAATATTTGTTAGTTCAAATAATTTTTAAAAAATGAAAATTTCCAGGAAATCCTCTTTTTTGGCACCCCTCTGCGCGTGGAGCACGCCCCCCCCCCCCCTTTCCGAGGGTGGCGCCCAGGGCATCGTGCCCCCTTTCCCCCTCACTGCGTCTCTGTCTCGAATACATTCGCATTTTCCTTATTATTTTTTTTTCCCCTTCTAATCTTCATTTGATGTTTCTACCTACACATTGAACTCACTAGGTTCTATAAGTGCGGTTAACACCGTGTCTGGCTAATGTAACTACCTGGATACATAAGAAATCTATTTTGGTTGACCGTTCAAGCCAGAAGATGGTAAAAAAAAAAGAAACACTTTCCACAGAAGCTTATCTAACCAGAAGTCGGGGGGAGGGGGGAGGGCAGTGACTTGGATACACTTTTGGCAGCCAAATCTATTTTTTTTTAGTGATCCAAATAATGGGGTCATTTGAGGTAGAAAATAAAGAAGAGCTTCTAATCAATAAATAGGACAATCTGTGCTTTTACCAAAAAAAAAACCACAACACAAAAAATACGAGTCAGCTGGCCTCTCTTTATCTCCTACTATATATCGCCTGACCTGGCACGCATCACGTGATTCCAATCTCCATATATCTTGACCTCACCGAGACGCGGTGCCGCCCTAGTAATGACAGTTCTGTGCTCGGTAATTGGTTATTCCGAGCGAAGAGCGTCCGAATGAATTCCACTATCTTTGGCATTTATCACTTTGGATCGGATGCTGTGTCCAGTGCGTTTTTAGCTAGCACTACTCACTGCCTTAGTGGTGCATGGCCGTGCTGGACAGACTCTTCGTTGGAATGTTTCTTTTCTTACAGTAAATGTACTTTACTCTGTGACCCATCAAAGTAGGCCGATTACAAGGTTTGTTTATGATGAGCTAGGGAATGTCCCACTCAAAAAAACAAACTCTTATTCTCAAATGTCTGATCCCATAATTACCATAAACGTAAACACACATTTCAAATGGTACATTAATCTTGTTGCATTGCGCAGTTTGAATACAACTATAGCTTTCACTGTACAAATAAATATGATAGCTAATTCCTACTTTATGCTAAAATAAAATACTAAATTAAACATTAATACTTTATTTTTCATTAAAAAAAAAAGAAGAAAAAAAAGACTATTATGATAATCTAATCCACGACATTTGGATCATAAGCGCGACGCTCTATCAACTTTGTTAACAAGCCATACAAGTCTATGAAATGTTAGCTTGAAATAAATTATTTCATTGTATTTCAGTTTTTTGACTTGCATCTTTTGACCTTTGGACTACAAATAAATAGTAGAGGAATTGAAAGAAACATAAATAAATGATGGCTTTTATATAGCGCTACTATCATGCTTATAACATGCACAGAGCGCTTTGGTCCAATCTCAGTTGTGGACCAGTGGAGGGGGTATCTAGGAGTTGGTTTTCGTGCTGCCTTTCGGTGCTCAGTAAACACAACTCTGCCCGAGTCGGGTGTCGAACCTCATACCCCTTTCATAGGTAGCCATGCCAAGCCAAGTTCAAGCGCACCTAGCCTCTCGACCACGCTTCCCACATAAAGTTTTTAAACGATGATATTAGAATGTCGATATTCTGTGATTGCAAGCTCACAGCATTACGTTATGTTCCAACGTTTTTTCGGTTATTTCTTTTTTATTTTTTTTAATTTTTTGCCACACTTAGATCAAGTTGATCAAGTTCTGGTGTCCCATTTTCTTTAAGAGTTCCACCTTGCTTATTGATACAGTTTCCCCAGAGTTCTTTTTGAAGTCTTTACATTTAGTCCACAATGAAATGATAAGATTAGGCAGATGCTCTTGCAAAAGAACCCACTTTGTAGTTTCTAAAGGTCAATCTTTGCTTGGCCAAAATAGATTATAAACTTTAAATGTTTCTCGGGAGAAAAGTTCTCTGTAAAAAGAACGCAAAAGAGGCATAACTGTCTATTCGACAAGGAAGCAAATTGGTTTATGTTTCTTTTTGACAGGGACACAAAATTAGGTACCGGTATAACTTTCTCATTAACAAGGATTCAAAAGAGATACGACATTTTATTTGACAAGGATACACAAGGGGTATAACTTTTTAATAAACAAAGACTCAAAAGAGAGGACTTTCTATTTGAAGGGTCACTAAAGGGATATTCATTTCTCGGGATTTATTCCCCTGTCAAACGACGCTGTTTGTGTGTGTGTGAGGGGGGGGGGGGAAGGAATTGAGGATGAAAGCAATGGTGGGATTTAGTTTTTGGATTCCGTGGCAGCTGATTTGGGTTGACTTTGGAACTCAAGGTGGGGATGAAGTTTTAGAAATGGGAAAACAACTTGGCTGCGCCACTGTCTTGACAGGTATACTGGACAGTATAGGACAGGTCATTGAAGCAGCTCTCTACTGTGTAACTTGTTAATACGGTTAGCCAACTATCCTTGTGCTACTGGATAAGGTCAGACAATGGCTACCGTCTTTGTATTCACTCTGCCGGTCAAGCGAAACTAGTCATTCATCACCGTAGCGGACACGACATTTTCTGGTCATTTGTTATTCAGACGTGACCACTACTGTCATGTTGGAGACACGAGGAATCAGTTGTGCCGTTTTTAGGAGACAGCGGTCACACTCATAGACCCATCTGGGTCAGTTAGTAGATTCTGTATGCTTGCTATTA
Source organism: Biomphalaria pfeifferi (assembly GCA_030265305.1). NCBI lineage: Eukaryota > Metazoa > Mollusca > Gastropoda > Planorbidae > Biomphalaria > Biomphalaria pfeifferi. Next base: position 907,243 of record JASAOG010000083.1, read on the forward strand.
GGTATGTATGTGATTCCAAAGCAGTCTTCTGTATGTGAGAGATAGAGAAACAGTGAAATATTGATAACACGGCTAATATACGTAAGGATGGAAACGATGAAACAAGTAATGCATACACAATCAGGTATGTCCTGGAAACCTTGACAGACTAATACAGCAAATATATATATATATATATATATATATATATATATATATATATATATATATATATATATATATATATATATATATATATATATATATAAAAGCTTATATTGATGAAACTATCAAAAAATCAAACAAATCATTAGGGTTTATTAAAAGATGTTTCTACAAATCAAAGAAGAACATAAAACTAAAATGTTATTTAACAATGGTTAAGCCAATAATAGAATATGCATCCTCTGTTTGGGACCCCTTAACTCAAGAAAACATTAAGACACAAAATAGAGTATTGAGATTCATAACAAACGAATATTCACATTTGACCTAGAGTAACAACTTTAGTAAAATCACTAAATTTAGAAAGCCTTCAGGATAGAAGACTCAAAAGTAAAGTAGCAATTATACATAAAACACTGAACCATAATCTTCAAATACAAAAAAAAATAAAAAATAAAAATCTAATAAAATACTCAGAAAGATACACATATAAAGGCACATTCCTCGTTTCATATGCTAGGACAAATTTGTACAAATGCTCCTTCTTCCCTAGTGCTATTAGAGCATGGAATGGGTTGTGTGAGCTAGCCTGGAAAACCAGTGACTTGGCAGAATTTAGGTCATTGGTTAATATGCATGACTAAATGCATGACGCGTAGGACGTAAGCATCTTCTTTTTTGAAGTAACGTCTGTAACTCTGTATTATATAAGATAAGTGTTTGTGTATGTGTACGTCTGTAACTCTGTATTATATAAGATAAGTGTGTGTGTGTATGTGTGTGTGTTATTATATTTTTGGCTCAACGTCATATCATACTTTCATCTAGACATACTTAGGCCTACACAAGCACGCGTGTGTTTTGCATGCCTCTAAATGTGGTCGAGTGTGATGTACAAGTGCATTAAGTGTAATTTTTGCAACGCAGTGCCAAGCTTCCATATAAAACAGTGCAAATATAAACAGTGGTCCTTATTTTACCTATGCCAGTTGAAGAGTACATTAAATCATAATAGAACCTGTGCCAATTTGGCGACAAACATATGTTGGATTTTCCCCTCTTTGTTCAGTTACGTACATGTAAAAAAAAAAATAGTAAAATAAATTAAACATGTAGATAAATATAGTTAAAAATGATAGATGTCTAAATTAAGGTATTTTTAGCGGCCCCCGAAAGAGGAAAATACGCTATTAGTTTTGTGTGGCCTGTCTGTCCAAATGTGACATCATAATATTTTAGTCCATTCAAAGTTCTGATGCAACGGCTACTTTTATCTTTTCTGAAAGCGAAAAATCGAATTTTTAAATCACTTATGCAAGCAGTTTTTTCATAAAAATACACTTTTACAACTATTCGCTATTAATAGTAACAAATACGGGAGGCTCTTTACTAGGGGAGATGACCATTTACCATATTTTTAACACATTTATGCAAACGGTTGTAGATTTATTGTCAAAATTTTTTTTTTACATTTGTATTGTTAAGGTATGTAAGTTCTGTAAGTACTAAGTACTAAATTTACACACAAAAAAATGTTAACAATTTTTTTAAAGAGAAAAAAATCTATTTAGGATGCATAAAAGCTGGATATATTTTAAAACAACAATTAATAAGTAGTTTTTCATATTATAGCCTAAGCTAGAGTGATACACTACGCAAATGAGATGCATAACCAAAGAAATTTATTTATTTTTTGTACGGAACTGCTTTTTTCTTGAAGAATAAGAGATAGACCCGTTACAAAACAATTAGATCAATTAGATATTCATTATAAGACAGCAGTTAGGGAAGGTTCACGATTGTCCTCACATTCACCTTCACCTATCCTTTGGTCTGAAACCTGCCTGGGTGGACCACTTCGGGGGCCGATTTTCAGTTTGCGCTTCCACACAAACTGTCCTTGTAACCTTGTTTGTTCTATGGCTTAAGAAAGTCATATACAAAATAAATTTGAAAAACAAAGAAAGAATACATACTAATGTAGGCCTAATTTAAAGATTTGTGTTGTAAAAAAAATCCAGTTCAGAAGATATATTTACCAGTACGGTAACTACACATTCACATTTTATTACCTTTGTTTAGGGGTGGCCATATGATAAAGGGATATTACTACTGGTACTCAGTAATAAGAAAAAAAAAATAATAGCTAGTTTCTTAGATGGAAAACTGGATTTTTGTGGTTAATTGAAAAACGAATAATGGTGATGAAAAGCTGTCAAAATAAAGGACTCAATTTTTTAACGAATTTATCAGTTACAAATAGGAATGGAATATACCATTGCGACATAATTACAACCAGACAATATAATAATAAAAATATCCATCTATCTATGTGTCTATCTATCTATCTATGTATCTATCTATCTATCTGTCTGTCTGTCTCACTGTCCTTTTATCTGTCTGTCTATCTGTCTGTCTCACTGTCCTTTTATCTGTCTGTCTGTCTATCTGTCTGTCTGTCTCATTGTCCTGTTATCTGTCTGTCTGTCTATCTGTCTGTCTCACCGTCCTTTTATCTGTCTGTCTATAAACCTATAGACATGGATTGGGTAGACAGGGATGAAATAATTCCAAGTATAGACAACAACCATCAAGTATGCATAATCTGCATAATTACTATGGAAGCTCCAGGGGGAAAAAAACTGCAAACATAAGGCCCGTGTTTACCTCTTGTGACATGTCACGAGTCTGGGATGGTCAGAGGAAAGGGGAGAGAGCTCACGTTTTTACGAGAAAATGAAAAACATTTATATTATTAAATCATGGCTGCGAAAAGCTGTTCTTGGCTTGCCATTGAGCAAAAAAGATTAGCTCGGATCCCGCATTTTTGTTGTAATTGTGTTTTTTAACAAATTGGTAGGTCTATAGAATTCAGCTTGTGTCTGCTAAATAATGATTTAACACGAAGTTATTATTATTATTTGTTTTGACATCTGCTGTCACAAAGTTAATAAAGTGATCTTAACTTTTAATTGGCTTTAGGTAGGACCAAACTAAAACAAGGTCAGTGAAAAAAATAAGCTTATGAAAAACTAGCAGAAGTTAATATCAAGCTCAGTAATAACAGCGATATTCCTTGACCTTAGGATGTTGTAATGTATACATATGTATGACAAAGGAGGGGGGGGGGGCAAGCTGTAAATCCGGACAAAAAAAATTATCGTACTCCCGTTCGTAAACACATAACTAGGTGACCCTGACACTGAACAAATAAAATACGTGTTAGGATTTAGGCGTTTGAATTTTTTTGTTGTAAGAAGTGAGTGCTATAGCTTTCATTTGAACGCTTTCGGAGTGAACCACAAAGGCTCAAACACACGTCCCTTCCACCCCAAACCCCTTCTAGAGATTTTTAAAAATTGTTTATGTTACGTTGAGACCTCAAAAACTAAAATCGCTACAGAAATTAAAAAAAAAAAAATAAAACAACAATTTGTTGTTCTTCTAAGACTATAGGCATACTCTTTTAAAAGTATTTTCTCATACGTATAAACCATTTTTAAAATAAATAAACCAACTCCTGTTTCGCACAGACTTTTCTTTTAAAATTTGTTACTATGTAAAGAATGATCGATTTCAACAACATTCTTTCCTAAAGTAGATAAGAAAAGTTTGACGGTTTCCCAAAATTTAAACAAACTCTTAAAATTCTTTAAAAAATCAATATAATAATTATTATGAAATAGAAAGATCTACAAAACTTTTAAAAATAGATTACAAAGGTAGTTTATGTTATGTCATTGTTCTGACATATAAACTATTTTAAAAAACTAGATGAAAGTAACAGCTTATAAAATTGTATAGCTGTACGACAATACGATTATTGAATTCAGTACTGATCACATAAGCCTACATGAGATGTCGAGAAAGACTATCATCTTTTTTTATATCCTCCTCTCTGCTAATGACAAAATTGTCTAATAGGCCTAATGTATGGGCACTGCTGTGAAAGCGATTTAGGTAAAAATGCCAAATGTGTGGCAGACCCATGGAGACAGCTGACGAGTTTGTGTGCAACTCAAACTCTCTTTTTTTTTTTTCGCCTTGTTTTAAATAGCTCATATGTAGGCCTAGGTGCATTGCTATGTACATGTCTGGAACACTCACAAAACGATAAAAACAACGCTGAAATGTAAATATCTAGATAACGTTAGCAACTATCCTAGCACACATTTATTTATTAACATAAGCGACACCCATTATTTGAAATGTAAAGGCGATTGCCGGTGGCCCATAAGCCAAGCAAGAAAATCCGCCACTGGCTCGGGACGCATTCATTCCCTGCACGGCACAATGCAGTCGAGTTCACACGTGAATGAATGTATTGTGTTACTAGGAGAAGAGGAAACTAAAAACATGTTTTCTTTGATGCTGTCAGGCCTTGAACCATGACACCCACCAACCTTCACCCACTTTTGCGTGAGCTTGGTCGCAAATACCTTCAGTGTTTACGTCATCCAAAAAAAAAAAAAAGAATGTAGGTTTAAAGGGCAGAGGGCGAGTAGATAGAAACAAGATGGCGTGCAGTGGTGGAATGAGAATGAACAAAACATTTATTTATTCTTGGCCAGATTATTGATTATTTTCCCACTAAAATAACATATTGTTAGCGCAATAGCGCTGATGGCAAATATAGATTTAATTGTACAAGTTAATGAAAAGTTTATTTAAGAATGTAGTGTTTTTCTTTTTAAATTTGTTCTTATTTTCAAACGTAGGCTTTAAAAGTAATTCAACTTTAAACATTTTGATGAAATTATTGCTATACGATTTTAAGTAGAACTGAAGATCCTTGGTCCGAATTCCTAATCAAGCCTGGATTATTATGATTTATTTGAGATATTAGCAAGACGCTGATTTAGCCCATCTCTAGATCAGAACTGTTACTGTAGAGAAGGGGTTCTCAACCTGTGGGTCGCGACCCCTTTGGGGGTCGATTGACGATTTGCCAGGGGTCGCCTAAGACCATCAAAAATAAGAAATGTTATTGTCTATTCTTCTATTGCTGTGGGTGTCTGGGGGGCGGGCAGAGTGGCAGATTGTAAAAAGGGGTCTCCGAGCTTTAAAGGTTGAGAACCGCTGATAGAGGGAAAGGGATAAAGAGTACGATGCCACCATCTTAAAAGAATCGCATGTGCTTTGGAGGCAAATATGCGCTTCGGACTGACGTCGCGATGGCCCCGAGCTAAAACGAAGGACGCTATAATCTTCAATTACTGAAGAAGCATCCATATCTTAGAAGACAATGTAGACCAGGAAGTAAAGAGTGGTCTTAATGTGCATGCAGATCTGCAAGTGTTGAGCGGGGATGGCTCCTGTTGGCAGTCTTCTTTGACCAGCTGTCTTTAGTTGGCAAGAAGGGGAGGGGAGAGAGACTGCGATCGGTCTCCGGCTAGCCACATCATCATATTATATTATTTACATGTTTACTTCACAATTATAAACAGGTAAATCTCACGATTATAAACAAGTAAATCTCACGATTATAAACAAGTAAACTTCACGATCATATAAAGGTAAACTAGTCAGTTCTCAAAGGAAACTTAAAGCTACTACTTGTATGGATTGGAATGGCAGTGGAGCAGTTTTTACAAAGCATATATCAACTCATTCTGACTGTCTGGTAAAAAATTTGTACATGTTATTTGTCCCACGCCCAATCTCGGATCAACCTGAAATTTTGCGCGTTTTAACTAACAAAAACAGTAAAAAAAATATTGACCAATTAGTTAATTAGCTATTGGTAATTAATTATTTTGTTTGGTATCGAACAAGAGAAAGAAATTGTACTTCACAAATGTGGTCGTTTAGGTTGAGTTAGTCCCCTTTATACTTTGCAGAGAGAAATAGGTCGCCGATTTTAGGCTTAAAACTAACAATAGTTAACTATAAAAGCTTTTTTTTTTTTGTAAGCACTTTGCTGGCACAGTAGTTAACGTATTGGTTTAAGGAGGCTTGAGCCCTAGAGTTCAATGTCAGGTCGTTCAATTTTTTTGTTATAGATGCATTAGAAAAGTGATCACGGAAGCATTTACTCAGATACTCCTACCCCTTCTTTTTTTCTCAACTAAATCAGACAAGTGATATGATCACAGCATATTGAGAAAGCTATTAGCATTAAAAAAATTGGTAAAAAATATTTGTAATCGCACAGATTTATTATTGGCAGTGTGGATCTACTAAAAATTAAATTACAAGACTGGTCGAAACTAATTGAGACAAATACGCTAAATATATATTTTTTTTTCAAGTATTTTAAATAATTTTCTTGTTCTAGTTTACAATTAAACTGAATTCCACATCTTGAAGTGGACTGTTTCTGACTATTTCATTTTCTATCGAACTCTTCTTTTCGTAAAAACATGTAAACATATTCTCTTTGACTCATTTTCTTGATAGATTTGATACAAGTTAAACCACAAGGATTTAGTTAAATAAATGTCATAGTTATCATCTGACTAGGGCATACTATTATTAGACTACATAATTTTAATTATCATTATAAAACAAGAAAAACATTAAAAATACTTTTTAAAAATATGACTCCTTTATTCAACTTTTTCTCTTACAATTAATGAATGTTACATTAAAAAACAATGGAACATTTAAATTTATTTCATTTTTTTAAACTTGAAAACTAGAGTTTTCTACGTGTGGCTAACGAGCTAGTAATTTTTTTTCTTAGCGATATTCAACTTTTAAATTTATAGAAAAATCGTTTGAGCCTATTTCGAGATCAGTGTCAACGTTCCTTCGCCCTCCATGAAGTTGCTGACTTAAATAGAAGTATTGTAAAAAAAATAAAATAATAATCCAATTAGTTGTTTTCTGGCAGTGTCAGGATAGAGAGTCTTAGTCAGCAACCAAACTCGCTGCAGTCCTCATAACCATTGCCCACTGAGAAAATTTCTTTTGTAGTGACTGGTCTGCTGCAGGTCTGACAGGCAACAAGAATCTTCTTATCTTTTTAGGTATGTTCATACATACATATATATATGGCCTATAATCGGACATAACGATCTCTATGGAATGAGCTTGGCGCCCTATATGGCGAACGGCGAGGGAAGACCTAAGTATTAAAAGGAAATTACTTAAATATTCTTATACATATATATATATATATATATATATATATATATATACATATATACATTTCTCGTCACATATGCTAGGACAAATTTGTACAAATCCTCCTTCTTCCCTAGCGCTATTAGGGCATTGAATGGGTTTCCGGAGCCCGCCAGGAAAACCAATGACTTGGCAGAATGTAAGTCATTGGTTGACATGCATGACTAGATACATGACGCGTAAGACGTAATCATTTTTTTTTTTGAAGTAACGTCTGTATTTTATAAGATCAGATTTATAACCTGAACCAGAACTTTAGCTCTGACCGAATCGAACTCGAACTGAAATCAAACAGGATCAAATTTTATAAGATGGGTTCGATTTCCATCTCTAATATCTATCTATAACTATCTACATGTATCTATATCTTTGAATATATTTAGCTATGGCTGCTATGGAATGTGTTACATCTACAGTAACACATTTTCATTACGAACTAAGAACATTAACTCCGCCCTCCCGTCTACGGAATGATAAATAGAAAGTAATTAAATATAGAATTAACTCTAGTGGGCCCATGGAACTTTGCCCGAGCCAAGTTCAACACTTTTCTGTCCACCAAGTTGCCATCCAATCAATAATGGCCTTTCACAAAATTGCTCCAGACTTGCCAAATATGTCACACAGGTCAGTGCAGGAAACACCAGGGACGGTCTCAGTGACCGAGTTTCCTTTATTACATGTGTCATTTATGTGTGTGTCTGCTTCTAAATGTGTGTGTGTGTGTGTCTGCCTTGTTTTTTGTGAGTGTGTGAAAAAAAAATGTTTAAGATGTTTAAACATGTTATTGAACAACGTCAATAGTTGAAATGCGTTCCCAAATGCTAGGGTTGAGGAAAAGGTATCAAAGCACTTAGAACAAATAGAACTCTACAAATTCTAGAAAAAAAAAAGGAGGGGGGGGGTACATTCAATTCTATTATGCTAGTTTATATAAGCACTTATTTAATAAAGGCCTGCTAAAATTGCGCCATGTTACCACAATCACTAAATCATACATAATGACTCAATCATTGTATCATATATGATACACTCGCCAGATCGTATGACACAATCATTAGGAACATCATATATGAGACAATTGCTACATAATATTTGACACAATCGCTACATTATATATGAAACAATCACTACATCATATGGGCCTATGACACAATCATTTTATCATATATGACAAATCACATCATTTATGACACAACCATTTTTATCATATATGACACAATCGCTACATCATATATGACACAATCGCTACAAAAATATATGAAGGACCACCACAGTTTATTTTCTTTTACATGTGCAGTCATAGTTGACCAAGGCTCGCCGTTGTTCTACTGTTCGTATCTTCTCCTTTTTCCCGACATGTTGGAAAAGAGGCGAGAAGATAGAGATACGCGGTCGATAGAGATCTCGCAGACTATAGTGATCTCGCAGACTATAGTGATCTCGCAGACTATAGTGATCTCGCAGACTCGCAGACTATAGTGATCTCGCAGACTATAGTGATCTCGCAGACTATAGTGATCTCGCAGACTATAGTGATCTCGCAGACTATAGTGATCTCGCAGACTATAGTGATCTCGCAGACTATAGTGATCTCGCGGACTATAGTGATCTCGCGGACGATTTATTCTTGAGTAACGATAAGGGGTCACAAAGGTCAATGTTTGATGTTAGGTGTGAGGCTTGATAAACTATTTATGGTTTAAGGAAAGTGGTCTGAGATATGACGTGGTGGATGTTATCTACTAGATAGGCCCACAAACGTAATAATAACAAGAAAATATAAACCATTCTTTAAACAAAAAAAAAATTTATATTAAGTGTAGTTGTATCATTACTTTGGATCAGTCACTCAATTAAATTTGTAATAGAATCTTGGCTAACAATAATAAACCTGTGCGTTTAGAAATATTTTTACCATTTGGTTTTGTTTAGCGCAATTTCATGGTTTCAGCTTTCTCAGTACGATCTGATCCTATCAATTGTCTGGACCTGTTGAAAAAAAAAGGGGGGGGGGGGGTATCTTTGTGAATGTTACCGTAATAGCTTTTAAACGCATTTATGAATGAAAAAGTTGAAAGACATGAATTCGGACTTGAAGGCTCAAGCGTCATCAAGCCAACACACTAACCGTTGTGCCAGCAAATAGCTGAGGAAAATTGAAGGTTTTATGTTTATCTATAATACGCTTTAAACCTTAAAGCGGCGATCAACAAGCATTAATTCAACTAATACCACCACATCAGTCAAGTACAATTTCTTTCGCCTGTTCGATTCCAAACAAAATAATTAATTACAAATAGTTAATTAACTAATTAGTTAATTATTTTTATTGATTCTTGTGTTGTCAGGTAAAAGAAAAAATTGTGCACAATTTTAGCTTGATCCGAGAAATGGGAGAAATAACGTATACAAACTTTTTACCAGAGTGAGTTGATATAATCTTTGTAAAAAAATTTGCCTTCCCTCTCAGAAAAAAAAAGTCCTAAATAAAAAAAAAAATATATTTCTCAGTTTCTCAATTCTATATTGAAATATAGAATAAGCTCTATCGTCTATGCTAGTTTTTGCCCGTAACTGATTTCGAAAATTGCTTAGTTAGTTCTAGTGTAGGTAAAAGGCTTATGTCGAGGGTGGCCAAACCATGGAGCATGCGCCAAAAGTGGCGCATTACAAAATTACAAATGGTGCATTCAAGAGCGTAGCCAGGATTTTTTTCGGGGGGTGGGGTGGGGGCGAATCCCCCCCCGCAAATATATATATATATATGTGTGTAGGCGTGCGTGTGTGTGTACATAATAAATCTTTACTACATTCTGACCCTTCATTCATTCTATTGTATACTCCCTTCCATTGCCAGCAAGGGGGTCTGGGAGAGCTCTGCAATATTTCTGGTATTGAAAACCAACAAAATGCATATTCTGAGGTATCTACAGTAATTATCCTGCTATTAAATTTTTTTATTTCAAAAACCTTATGTTCTTATACTACTGCGTCGTTTAGCGCATTGGGAGTCAAGCTGCTTCCGCAAAAATCTGTCACTGGCAATGTCTGAAGCCTCTTCTCTCCTGCTCTGAGGACCTCCATGAAAGTGCGACGATGTCCTTGTTTGCGCTTTCCTCGTCATGGCCTCCATGTCATCGCAACTCTTATTATGTGTCGGAGAACATGCCCCGCAAACCTCATGCTACGCTCTGTCACAACCTTACTAAGGGATCGACTCCTAGTTCGGCATAGGATTTCCTTGATTGAGACCCAATCTCTATAACTGACTCCTAAAATCCGTCTTAGCCATCTTTGTTGAGCCACATTTAATCTTTTTCAATTTCGGCAGATGACTATTCATGGCACTTTATTAATGGAGCCAGCCACTGGTAGAAATGTGTAACCTCTCTTGGCGACTGTAGTTTGCTTTAGATTTTATATCGAAAATGGAAGTTTTATCGTCAAAATCATCTGTTTGGGGAGGGGGGTACTTTTTTTTAAAATTCAAAACACCCTTAACTTCGCTCATAGAAATTGGTCACCGTAGTCTGCTTTAGAATAATATTGCAGAGAGAGGTTTTTAACCTCAAAACTCTTTGTAGGGGGATTTAAAACTCAAAATTTTTTTGAAAAAGCCCTCTGGAGGAAGGGGTTTTAAACTCAAAACCTCACAGCTTGGCAACACTCATAGAATTTTTAGAGTGTAATTTGCTTTTTTTTATATTGAAGAGGTATTTTTTTAAATTTTTTTGTTTTAAAACCCGTTGAAGGGGGTTTAAACTCAAAACCCCCTTTTATCGTCAAAATCATTTTGAGGGGTTTTAAATTTAAAAATCTGTGGATTTTATTATTTTTTAAAATTCAAAACCTCCTTTGCTTCGCTCATAGAATTTGGTGACTGTAGTTTGCTTTAGAATAAAATTGAAGAGAGAGATTTTCAACCTCAAAACTCTCTGTATGTAGGTAGTTAAACTCAAAACCGTCAGGAAAGGTTTTAAACTTTAAAATAAGCCCTCTGAAGGAGGTGGGGGGGGGGGGTTAAACTCAAAACCCCCATTAGTTTGGCTACGCTCATAGAATTTTGATTGCGTAATTTGCTTTTTTTTTTATATTAAAAAGGTATTTTTAAGCTTCAAAATCAGCTGAAGGGGGTTTAAACTCAAAACCCCTTTCGCCAGGCTCATAGATTTTTTTTAATATTGAAAGGTGGTTTTTAGCTCTAAACCAAAATGAAGGGGGGTTTAAACACAAAACCCCTTTGGGCTACGCTCACAGAATCTGGTGTCTGATGTATGGGTAGTCTTATATTGAAAAGGGGGTTTTATCGTAGATTACGGAGGGGTTTTACAATCAAAATGGTTCCAAACTATGCTCTTGGAATTTAGGGATTGTCTTTTGCATTCTGAGTGCGTAATTTGATTAAAGAGGTATTTTTTTTGACTACAAAACCCCCTGATTTAAAAAAAATATTGCACAGGAATTTAATTTAAGCTATTAGGACACCCAAATCGACCGAAATGTTTATAAAACTAATCCGACCAAAGAACACAGAACACGTTAGTCTTATATTATATTTACTATATGGTTTTTCTTTTCGTGTGTTGGAAATTTTTTTTATGTTACCAATTTAAGTCTTTTATTTTAGAAAAAAAAAAGATAATTTTAACTAAGCACTTCACTTTAAGAAAAAAAAACAACAAATTGTCAAATGAGTGGTATTTCGCGTGTAGATAAATAAATGATTTAGATCTAGTCATTATAAATACAGCAGCTTAATGCTATAGATTTAACACCTTATACTCTTATTAATATTGCCCACACACTCGATCGTTTTCTCAAAAAATGGAAATATCAAACTTAACGTAACAACGAGCTATTGGTTAAAACTACCCACAGGTTATGACCTTGCAGGTCAGTGTTGAGGCCTACTATAACGATTGGTCTCGATTTATGGTTAGTTTGACCTGAATCATTTTTTCTTTTTTTTTTAAATTATGATTCATTTGACCAGCCAGAATCCTTTATTTTTTAGACTCTTCAACCAATAACTTTATATTTGCAAAGCATAGTCGAAACCGAGTAGGCCTACTTCATGTGGCGACCATATTTTTGAATGAGAACCTTCGCTGGTTACAGCTATCTAAGAAAAGGTAGTAACGAAATAACTAGAAACATTTGGTCGTAGCCACAACTGCGGTCCCAAGATAGACACGAGACATATACATCTAATCCACCGACTTTTTTTTGTATCGACACTGACAGGACGACGAGTTTACTTTACGTCACGTGACCTTTTCTTTTGATAAAATCGAAAAATTGTGATCTATAGAAAAGGACACAGACCTTCAGATTTTAAAATGTGTGCAACAAGTTAAAGGTTAGCCGTAAGAAGATGTACGTGGAAAGAAAAAGGTTCAATTCTGTGTTTATTTGAAAATAAAAAGCATTGAGGGTAAAACTAGGGCTACGTCTAACTTTTTTTTTTCATCATTATAGTTTTGTGTTGTTTAAACCAGCTCAAAAAGTGGAGGAGGACCTTCAAATGAGTGTTTTTTTTTACATCAAATACTAAATACTACGCAAAATACAGGGGGGCCCCAAAAGATCCCAAGCTTCCGGGCCCCCAAATGATGGAAAATTCCTAGCTACGCCCCTGCATACAAGTTAGGCGTAATCATAAAAAACGTTTGAAATGACAAGATATAACTGAATAGGTTTCTATATATTGTTTTCATTCAGATCTCTGACAACTATATTCAGTGGCGTAGCTAGGGATTTGGGGTCCCGTGGGTGGGGGCTTGAAATCTTTAGGGGCCCCTGCATTTTGACATTCGACATCATGACATTAGATAATAGCGTAATATTTAATGTAAAAACAAATTCGGACACTCATTTGGGGACCACTCAAGTGGGTGCCCAGGGGGATTTTCAAATTTTGATTCCTCCTCCCCCAACCCTAACTACGCCACTGACTCTATTTAAGTTCTCCTTTTTTTTTTTTTTAACTCTGATAAGTAACACCCTTTTTTTAAAATAATTATTACCAGAACTATTTCCATAAAAAAAATTATTGCGCTGGGGCACCACACAAGATCTGTCAACCTTCCTTTTCCATTCTTCTCTGTCATTTGTCTTAGATAGAATTTCATTCTAATGTTCTTTCTGAAAATTTTGAAACCTGCCTGGGTGGACCAGTTCGGGGGGCCGATTTTGAGTTTGTATTTTCACACAAACTGTCTTTGTAACCTTGTTTCTTTTTGTTGTTTGTTTGAGTTGCCTAACATAAGCAACGTCCTTGAGTAAGTAGAGACTAGATCTAGTGTAATCTAGATAGCGCTGCTTTAATGGTTAGCTATGAAATACCTAGGTTAATTACTTTTCAGTAATGATCATGGTCCCAATACCAAGAGACTAATTAGTATTACACAGGCCACTGTCGTTTGGGCGGGAAATTAATTGTAGTATATTCCTGATAAAAAAAAAGCAGAAAGCATTTTGTAGACTTGATGATTAATATTATTCTAAATGAAAAGAAAACATTGCAACAAGGCTGCAAATAACATCTGGGTTTTTATGGTCGGCATAAATTGTTTTATGTATGTCAGGGATATCTCAGTTCATGCTCAAAGATTGTCTCTGCCCCTCCCCAGCTTTGTGTAGAACAAAAACTTAGCTCTACCCAGCGGGCCTCGCTAGGGTTGGTGTCACCCAGTAGAGCAAGATCATGGTGCCACACTAGCCAACCATATTTTCGAATATTTTCAAAATCTGTTGCCGATAAGCGTATCGAGAGAAATGGTAAAGGACATTGCTCTCATAAGACACTCAATTACAAGCTTGAGGTACTTTCTCTGAGCAGCTGAAAAGCCATATCCATGCATGTTCTTTCTTTGGAGGAAAATTTTTAATGTTTTAAATGTTATTTAAACATTTTATTAAATTTATAAAAGAACTTTGTGATAATCTCAACGTCGTTGAAAAACTGTATGGGCCTTGAGTTACTCCATGAAAAACCAGAGGATCAGCCTCTTCTGAAATATAACCGCATTGCACCAAGAGTCTCTTTGTATAAAAACTTTGGAATTTGCAGCATGTTATTATGATATGATGCATTTTGTATAGTGTGTGAATAAAATTAGTGCAAGTATGTGTGCCAAATAGAATTGTAACAAAACTGGCTCATGAGATATAAAAACTTGACCATTTTGGACTTCAATGATTAAACGACGTCATTTAATTGAGTTTCTAAACATTAAATAATAATTATCGATTTTACTTTATTAATACACAATAATGGAATAATTAAAATACAAATATAATCGAATTTTTAACTGGCTTTCAAAAAAATTATTTTTATAGTGCTCCTCCTGTCAACACTTAACGTATCGGACGTTTTGTTTGAGTTTTAAATAAATGTATATTTACCTAACAAAATTCTAAAATAGGCCTATAATAGATAGATCGATCTATATCTATATATATATTAAGCTCGCATGGTCATATTCAGTATCTACCTATTGTAACTTAAAACTTTTAAAAGTTATATGCTTTTACAAAAATGTCTCCTGTTGCGGCCTGCATTCCTCCCCCCGCTGACTTCACTGATTTCAACCACCGGAAATTTGGTAACCTTTTTTTTTTTAAAAGTAAATTAATATTAAGAACGCTCTCAATAAAACTGTTATAGGCCTACTAATGATGGTAATTTGTTTGGTTCATTAACCTTAAAACATAAGACAGGTGCCTTAATGACTTTTGCTACCATTACTCCAGTCCCATTAAATCCAACCAGAATGGACACCGTCATTACCACTTAGCTAATGGTGCTTGTCTGTTAGGTTTAAAACATACAAGTGTTGACAAGCTTGTTGAACAAAAAAATGGACTAGGAAGGTCACTGCGTGTGGAGAGAAAAGGTTTGAGCCCCCCCCCCCCCCCCCCCCGTCACACACACTAGTTGTCACCACCTCAAAGTTGGTGCCTTTGAGTGGATACCTCCATTTTAATATTATGAATGGTATTCACAAGTCATGGTTTAATAAGGTGAACACTTTTAACTTATATCTAACCATAGTTAAGGGCAGTGAGTTGGTGATAGTCAGTTGATAGAGTTACTTGACAGCAGTCAGTGGATACAGGCAGTAAGGTAGAGTCTTTATGAGTGAGAGGTAGTAGAAGTCAGTTATTGTAAGCAGCCACTAAGAAGTTATTATAAAGTTATATTATAAAGATGAGACTTGTACCAGTTATTAAGTTATTGCTTTATTCGACAAGTGTTCTATCAAGGATTACTACTGAGTATTCTTGAATTATGTATCATATTCACTATGTAGGTGTAAAATATGTATTATTTGTGTCTGCTACAAGTTGTCTCATTTCCTCATTTACGAGAGAGTCTGTGAATTTCTATGTGCGTCATTTATAAGACTCAGAACACGCACACAAGAGCCTAATGTCACCACCACGCCTACATCCATAAATTACACCAGTAATATTATAGTGTCAGAAAATAATACGGTGATACTAGTACAAATTCATAGTATCTATCTATATTTAGCTCGTTAGTCCAATACGACTCTTACTAAAAAAAAACAACAACAACAAATACCTAGGTAAATGTAAAGGTGCATATCTTACATGGGCTATCCCACATTCGTAGATTCGGTACCAATTCTTATACAGAGAACACTACCCTGGCACTCACATGCCAGATGGAAGAATCCCTAAAGACATCCTATACTCTGAGTTTGCAGAGAGAGTCAGACCCAAAGGCCGCCAGAGACTAACCTACAGAGATGTCTGCAAAATGAGACATGAGAACCACCGGCATCGACCAAAGTATGTGGGAGGAGACAGCTCAAGACCGGAATGCATGGCGACAGACTTAACGTGCTGGTACGAACTTCGCCGAGTGCAAAAGAAATGTAGCTGCATCAATCAAGAGAAAGAAGAAGAAAGCTGCCCTGTCAGCTAGACTTAGGACAGATGCATATACATGCACGAACTGTGGCAAACTCTGTCGCTCCAGAATTGGCTTGATCAGTCACTCCAGATTCTACCCAGTCTCAAGACGAAACCAAAGCCAGTGAAACATCTGGGCGCATCCATTGTCTTCCGAGACAGAAGGAGCCATACCGTTCATTGACATCCATCCCCCATCCTCCTTTTTTCAGCTCTCTCAGCGGTGTCCGAGGCGGAACAAAGGTTTCTCTTTCCTGCATTCTCTAATAAGAAGACCGCATGTCAATGAAGTTAAATTACCTAGAGGCGGGTCTGACCGATACCGGTACTGAAAAAAAAAAAAAATCCAGGCAGTAAATATTGTAGCCCACATTTGCAATGGGCTTGATCGTTCTAAGATCACCTTGTTGTTCAACTGAAGTTCACCCAGGTCTGTTTAGTTCATGAAAAAAGACGACAATAGAAAGATGAGATGCCAATCGAGAGAGATTTGACGGCTCTAAAAAAAAGACGCGGGTAGAATCGCATTGGGGAAAACGTTGCTTATAGAACTGTCTTCTTCATGATTTAAAACTTATTGAAAAGCGAAATGAGCAACTAACTGCTCAGTAACAGAGGAGATTTGATAGATCAACTGCCACACATTCAGATTTTGTTACGATTCCCCCTAAAACCCACTTCTTTTTTTTTTTTTTAATTATTATTTAGTTGGCAACATTGTTTAGTTTATCGTAAAAATCTCAAATACAAACACAAGCATGTAAGTAACAAGAAGGCCTATTTCTTTGTATACAGGTATTTATTTCCTTTAGCACTCTCAAACCATTTTTTGCTGAATTCAATAATGGTAAATCAACAGATATCAATCTTTATAAATTGTTCTTATGTCACGTCGCTAAACTGGTTGATCATGATCTTCTCTTGCTAGACACGTCTCACTATTGGCAGCTTTATCTCATATTCTTATGACATTAACTGTATGAAAAGGTAGAGCAGGGGCGAAACTATACAATCTGTCCATAGAGACCCTAATCCAGTTTTTACATAGCTTATATCAACTCCCTCTGTCTGTATGGTATTGTACACCTTATTTCTCCCACACCCAAACTCTGGATTTAGCTGAAATTTTGCACAATTATTTCTTTTACAACAAAAATTAACAAATTAAATTATTTAATTAACTATTGGTAATTAATTATTTTATTAGGTATCTTGAACAAGGGAAAGAAATTGTACTGACAAGTGTAGTGGTATAAGTTGAACTAATCCCCTTGAGGACTCGAGCCATGAGCGAACTCATGTAATCATTCACTAATTCCATAACCCCTTTCACAACTGGTCCAGACAAGTGATAGGATCATAGCGCGTTGTGCAAGCTAAGCATACTTTCAGTCTAACATTTATTATGTCTAGGTCAATCGTAGGCCTACATGACTGAAGTTGATACAATTACACTTGATAAAAGCTTTGATTTCATACGATGTACTTTTTTTAGCGGCACCCGAAAGGGGAAAAGACGCTTTTAGTTTTGTGTGGAATGTTTGTCCGTCCGTCCCATATAGATCTCGTAAACTAGAAAAGATAGTGAAAATCCGACATCATAATATATTAGACATTTCAAAGTTTTGATGCAATGGCTAGTTTTTTTCTTTTCTGAAAGCGAAAAATCTAATTTTTTAAATCACTTATGCAAGCAGTTTTTTCATAAAAATACACCACTTTTACAACTATTCAATATTAATAGTAACAAACGCAGGAGGCTCTTTAGTTTGGGAAACACACATTTACGGAATATTAAACACATTTGTGCAAATGGTTCTAGAGTTTTTGGGAAAAAAATATTTCTTTTTACATTTGTATTGCTAAGTTACGTAAGTTCTGTCATACTTTTACACACAAAAAAATGTTTTTTAAGAGAAACAATCTATCTAGGATGCACATAAGTTGGACATAATTTAAACAACAATTAATAAGTAGTTTTTCATATTATCGCATTAACTGCAGATATGCCATAAAGCTATAGAACATTTTTTTCGTAATTTTTCTTGAGGATTTGATTAACAGATTTACCCTTTCAAAAAAAAACAATTAGATATTCATTATAAGACATCAGTTAGTCCAGGTTCACATATCCTTTTACTTCTGGACCGCTGGGGCACCACACAAGATCTGTCAATCTTCTTTCTTCATTCTTCTCTGTCATTTGTCTATGATAGAATTTCATTCTAATGTTCTTTCTGAAAATATTGAAACCTGCCTGGGTGGACCACTTCGGGGGCCGATTTTGAGTTTGTGTTTCCACACAAACCATCTTTGTAACCTTGTTAAATGTTTTTCTTGTTATTTCTATTATTTGTAGAAAGGGGGGGGGGGGGTAACAGCTGGATAGTTTAGAATGATTTATTAAATCTATAAAAAAAAATCGTCTGAGAAAGGTATATAAAGTGTTTTGACTGATTACAGCATTTTTTTTTTGGCTACGCTCCTGGATGCTTCATTTCTTCGGTTCAGAAGAACTTCCTAATTTTCCGAAACCACACTTTGCGCGCCACCCCCGCTCGGTTCCTTGACACGTCTTGAGCATGGAGATCCAAGACAAGTATTGATCGCCAGGTTCTTAACAAGGCTGATGCCGAGAACTGAAAATGATGAAAACTGAAATGAATGTGTGTATGTGGCGAAAGAAAGAGGGGAGGGGGCGGTGAATGATTCTGAAAACGAGGCAGACAGAAGGGGAAGTAATTGGAAAGAATGGCTGTGAGAAAAAAGAAGAATATTTTTAGAAATCGATTTCGCCTTGCCCCAGACGGTGCCAGTTGACATTGGCACGGCGACACGACGCTCTTGTCTGGGGACACAGTCCAGACGACAAAGCACAGACTGCTTGATCACCCGTTTCTTCCACCCGCCCCCTCCCCTTGTATATAATAAACTCCTTAGAAAGCCTACTGACCATCAGCTAAATATAGAACGCATATAATCAAAGGGTCACCTGAGACGTGTGGATAGCATTGTCTTGAGGACCGGGTGAGCTTGTTTTTGAGAATGTGACCCGACAATTGAAAGTGTAAATCATCTTTTCACTTATGCTATTGGGAATAATGTCTGAATATAGTCCTGATGTAATCTCTTGTTCCTTATAGGCTTACATCAGGGGCGGACTGGATGTCTAAATCGGCTCAGGCATTTCTAAATAGTACATTTCGTAAATACCGGTACGCGTTTTTCAATGTTAAAAGATATAGATCTATAGGCTTCTAATAGATCTACATTTTAATTAATTATTTTTTTTTTGGGGGGGGGGGGGGGGGGAGGGGAGGGGTCTCTGCATTTTGAAATATTTTTCAAAAACAAAGATTACGTTTCGTTACATTTGTTATTATAAGAGATCTAGAGGCCCTTGTGTGGCCCCTCTATACCGATACTGAGTTTGTTCTTCGCCATAACAAACATCTGTGATTTACAGTTTCAAAAATCGAAATACAGCACCATGCACTAACCCTAAGTTACACAAGACACCGGTCAAAAGGAAGACATCTTTAACACACTAGCCATCAATACATTACTAGTGCCATCAGGCCTACATATTAGAAGCAGATGAGATTCCAAGATAAAAATCGCCCATGTTTTTACGTATCGAGTGCTAACAAAGGTGTCATGTGACCAGTACAACGATCAATTGCCTTTAGTTTCATTCACTAAGTCAAATACGCCATTAGTCCTGAAATTCCTTCAGTTCAAAATCGCAGGTTTTAATTGGATTCGAACTGGTGACGCCGAGGTAAAACAATTCACCACTCAAATAGCTTTCGCTAAGAAACTGATTAATGTCAGATCTAGGCCACACGCACACAAAGTATCAATTTATTCTAAAATGGCATGCATCCATTCTAAATAGATGTAACAAAAGACAGGTCAAGGCAGGCAGTTTGTAACGAAAGGGGGGGGGGGGACTGTAAGATGATGTGGAGGTTTAAAAAAAAAGTACACCCACACACACAAAACACAAATATTGCTACAACAATAACAGTGTATTGATTTTATTTACAATTTCGTTTTAAAAAAAAATCACTTTATAAAGAATAAGTGTTACTAAGGTTAATAGTGTAGTAAATATTTTTCATTGCATCAATTCGTCCATGATTTCATCTTCAATATCATTAGGCACGAAAAGTAACACCAAAGTCATGCTTCACTGAGCACAAATTTGTCCCACAAACCAAGACACCGAAAGCCAAAGGGCATGAAATCTGTTTATTACACGTATGAAGACACCCATAGTGGAAATGGCAAAAAAAAAAAAAAAAAAAAAACTTTCTTAAAATCTGATTAAAAAAACCTGAGTGATCCATGATCCATTCAGAGTACATGCAACATTAGATTGCAATCAATTGATTAGTAAAACTTATTGTAGAGCTTGTAAAAGAAATAGCTTTCAAAACACTGGGCTTGTTAGTTTGACATGTTTCGGATGTTCCTTTATGTTTGATGATAAATGCATTCTAGACCAAACCTCACGTAGGACCATATGCGATGGCAGTGTTCAAACCCCGGATGATGGGGACCATTGAATGACAGCCCTGATCGCATAATATACTACCAGGCAGAAATGTGTTGAATTTATTAAACCTGTCTAGAAGCAGTTTTAATATGAAACTGTCAGCTGGTCAAGTGGAGATGGGGACAGGGGTTACAGAAATAATAATAATAATGAAAGCATTAGGTCAGATCTGTAAAAAAAAAAAAAAAAGCTTCTTGGACATTCTTTAAAAATCACACAGTTAGAGTAATTCAGTAATACAGATTTGACATAGACATGAAGAATTATTTGTTTGGGAAAGGTGATAAAAAAATGCAAACATCTACCCCCCTCCCCTCCCCATTGTCATCCCTGGAATACTGTTAAAAGAAACAAAACTTAAGGACAGAACAAAATAAAAGAAACAGAAAATAAATGCAATTCCAACAACAACACAAAAAAGTACATTGTAGGAAAATGAGGTGCTGCAAACCTAAACACCAATTAGCAGAATAAAAATATTTACACAATTCTCAAAAAGCACAAAAGACCCAAACCTAAGAAACATGAAAAAAAACAACAACAACAAAAAAAAAAACTTCATATTATTCTTTTATTTGATCCTCCAAGCTTTAGAGTGTTGGGAATGTTCCTAAAGAAGAAAAGCTGAAACTACCTCCTCTCCCAAACAAACACCTGTACACTAAAATCACCCAAAACATTCAACTTATGTCTATTGGCCTAGAATATCTTCTATAAAAGCCTTTTAAAAAGGATTGAAAAGACATGTATTTACAAACATAAGCAGCTTTTTCAAAAGCCAGCAGGACTTTGCTTCACTCCAGATAAGAAGGAAACAAGTGCAACAACTAACAACAAAAACATGTCAGAATGAACAAAGGGAGACTAATGAAAATGAGAACAAAAGTCACAGAACTGCCATTAGAAATAACTCAGTTCAAAACCAAATTTTAAAAAGTAAAGTAAAATAAAAGCACCTCTTTCAGACCTTGCCTTCTTTAGAGGAGAAGATGTATTAAAGATCATCTGTTTGTCTGGCTGACTGTTAACAAGCATGTCATATGGCCAGCACAATGACCTTTACTTGATCAAGTTGAGGGAACTCAGAAGCATCCTAAAAATCATAAAGTTAAAATAAAACCCAGCCTTCACTGAGATTCAAACCTGAGATCCGTCCATTTAGTAACAAAGTGCTTAACCACTCAGCCATCATACCCTCATATTTGAAAGTGCAATTTTGTTAACACATCTTCGAAAAAAAACAACTTCTTCAAGGTTGAAGCCTTAATTGCACCATCTTTAAACTACACCTCAAAACAGCAGTAAAAATGTAGACCACTAAAGTTGGACCACTAATTTCAAATTATAAATTTTGCTTTGTACCCTACAATAAGGTGAGTTTTCATTGTTTAAATACAGTAGTGCACATAGTAATACACCAGTGTTATAAATCCCAGTCTGGTTTCACCATTTTTCAAGATAGCCAATAAACAGGCTTAGAACTCCAGTAATTCGATCTACTTTGGGTAAGGTGAAAAGCTCACTCACCATGGAGTCAGTTTAATTTGCCATGTCTTAAAAATTTCCTGTGATGCCAACTATTGTCTGAAAAATTTCTCAGAAAATATAATAGTCAAGCAGTTGAGATAGTTGGAATGTATATGAAAATAAAACAAAAACAAAAAGTAGTAAAAACATCTCAGAATTTTTTTTGTTCCACCGGGCAAACTCGGATCAGTGTAAAACTTTTGAAACAAGTGATAAAAAAAAAACCAACCCTATCTCTAGTATACATGTAGGCTCTGAAAGGTAGTCACTTCAACCAAAGCAAAATCAATAACCCAAGACACTTTATCATAATAGCAGAAAGTTTTCAACAGAATTCACAGAAAGATTTATATAACCAATACAAAAAGTCCTCATGAGCTACATAGCCTTAGAAGCTATAGATATGAAAAAGTTTTTTATGAGACAATAAAGGATTAAAATATTAACCAATAATCAGATCAGCATGACAAAAGAAAGTGAAAAAGTGATCTGTTTTGTTGGTGTATTTTGAAAATCATCATATCTAGGTTTTGTTGGTGTATTATGGGATAAAAGATTAATAAAACTAGGTTCTGTTGGTCTAGTATGAGAAATCTGCAAATCTAACGTCTGTTGGTGAAGGTAATCAAGACCATAGCTTCAAATTAAACCCGCCTAAACCCCTTTATGATTCATAAGTCCTTTTCCACATTTAAATTGGTTAAAAGTAAATCAAACATGTGTCTGAAGTCTAAATAATTTAAGTTGCAATATTTTTTTCTTAAAGTGTAAGAGTGAACCCCCCCCCCCCCCCCCCCCCTAACATTGACAATGCAATATATACATAAACACCTGCTCCTTAAGTAAAATATACATCACATCGAAGAACAATTGTAAACCAATATAAAAGAAACTACAAACATAATGGGTAATTAAAACAATAGTTGTCATTGCATGACATGGGCAGGTATTAACACCTATTGCTCCTACCATTTCATCAAGCCTTTCTCTTTCTCTATATATATCTATCTATACATACCAGTTTATATACTTATTTTTTTTAATATATGCTTTCAAATTTATTTGGCTTGTTGTGAAGTACCAATTCCCCTCAGCATTTTACCATTATACAACTTGGGCTAATAAAACAAATTGAATGATAAGCACTGTAATTGACTTTGAAGCACCCTTAAGCCAAGTGACACCATGTTTGGGAAACATTAAAATACCAGCATGAGGAAGGCAAAACAAAGTCAAGTATTTCAAATTTAAAAAGACTATAGTCAAAACTATATTCAGAGGTAGCACATGGCAACTCTCCAAGCAACTATATAAAGCAAAATATCAGTTCAATTTAAAAATGGTAAAAAAAAATGAAAAATTTATAAGACAAAAGTATTTTAATTGCAATTAAACTCAACTAAGGTTGACATATTCATTATGAATAATATAACTGTTTACGAAGGCTATCGTCAAGATCATTTCACTCACTTCAGTAATAGGGGGCTAGCGAGGAGAAGTTTCATTTAATAGCTGAAATATTTAGTAACTTCTAGTGAATGGTCTATTCCAGAAACAATGAACACATTGATTAATGAACAAATACATTTAAAACTATGTTATGAAAGAAATACAGCATTGAGAAATTTCATTCAATAAAATGTTCACTAAAAAAAATGACTTAAAATGATCTTAATGACTTACACTGCAGACAATTTTGAACACAGAAATCAGTGAAAGTAAGTGCACATAGATTAAAAGAAACAAAAACCCCATGACAATATTCTATAAAGCAGGTTATTCAAAAGTATGGCAAACATTTTTATAAACTCTCATTTTTATACATATCTTTTTATGCCTAAGGCTGAACTGGAAGAAAAAAATTGTTCTTCATTCCTCTTTATACTTTTTAAATAAGTTTCTTCCTAGACATGAACTCTATAATTCATTAATTATCATTCAGGTCAGGGCAGATAATGCCTAAAACACCACCAACCAAATGGAGGCTACCTGTTACCAAAATCTGTATATGACTTTTTTCTTTTAAAAATGGGGCTATGTCAGGAAGGCTACTCCTATCCAAACTTTCACTGACGATTCGGTCACGACATTGACTGGCCCATCCCAGAGCTTCTAATATGGTGGGAACAAAGTGTGAAACACGTTTTATCTCTCTTAGGTGGATACCATCTACTATTGGTCCAAAAGAATGATCTTTTAGGCAGTTCTGATGATGACCAATGCCCTTAACGCAGCCTTCTTTTGAAATAGGGTTAATACCACCAGTGTTACAAGGAACCTCAGTTGCGTTGTTGAAATTATGGTCTAAATGATCACTGATAACCTCTGCCTGCTGTTGCCTTGTTAGAGGATGTCCGAGATCGCAACAAGAAACTGAGTCCCAGCTAGTTCTGTTCTCCTCTGCACGTTGTACCATGGCGTTAGCTGTAACTGTTCGATTAATTTGATCTGCATGGTTAACATTATTTATTACAAATTTTGGGTTAGTAAAAATTTCACAGGGTTCTATTAAACATGTTACAGAATATTGTTATGAAATGTCTACACAAAAATTAGCTTGTGAGGATAAGACAAAGAAATAAACCCAAATCTTGTACTAAACTTCCGAAAGCTACTTAAATTTGGGTCTAAATGATTAAAAGTGATGAAACAGAAGAAAAAATATCCCTATTATGTCACTAGCCCAGGACATAAAAAAAAAAACTTAAAATAAGAAGGTGGGACTTTAAAACATTTCTATGTAATAATGGTCTACAACACTTAATTAATAACAGGATTTTACTAGAAACAAGATATTGTGATACAAATAATTTTATTGGTCCAAACCAATGGAAATTCAGTTTGACTACAATTGTCCACCTCAGCACTATTATATATATATATATATATATATATATATATATATTGGCCTCCTTCAGTCATAGAATGACTATGGTTCATCTCAAACACTTTTTCATATGGCTGTAGAGCCCTTTTTTTTTAGATACTTTCCCGCCCACAAATATTGCAGGTCAAAGTGGCTTTCCCTTAGGTGGTAGGGGAGCCAGCCATATTCCGTATGACATGCTTTTCTTCAGGAGCTGAGCTCATGTTTTCTCACTGTCCACAGATTTCTTGGTCACCCTCTCTCTCCAACTAGTGCGGTCTAGGGCTATGTCTTCCCAATGGTCAGTATCAATGCTAGCTGATTTTAAATTCCGTTTTATCACATCCGCGTAACGGAGGGGGAGGGGCAGTTTTTCTTGAGCCAGCCACGAGTTGCCCGTACAGAATGATTTTTGAGATGCCATTGTCCTCTATCCGGTGAACATGTCCGAGCCAGTGCAGGCGGCGCCTGAGGACTGTAAAGAAAGCCTGTTTACTCTTTCTTTACATGTTATTTTCAAGATCCTTCCATGACAGCGCAAGAGGAGTGAGTTTAGTTTTCTCTTTTGCTTTGTGTATGTGCCGTACAATAGCTGCTAAGAACGCATGCCTTGGAGACCTCCATTTTGGTTACTGTAGTGAGCATCTGGTATTCCTAAACTCTTGGTTGGAGTCTAGCAAAGGTTAATGCGGCCTTCCCTCCAAGATAGCAGAATTCATTTATGGCATCTAGCTTGTTATGGCCAATGAGGATGAAGGTTGGTGCTGTAGCAGGTGGTCCCATAACATTAGTTTTCTTTGTGCTTTTCTTTTTCTTTCTTTCTTTCACACATACACATAATATTTTATATCAAAAAGACCACAGGACACACGTGAGGCCCAAAGAAAAACCCTTGTAGAAGACAGGCACAGATGACATAAAGAAAACTTAAACAGAACCCAGGTCATAATTAAATTTGTATAGACATGTGAAACACTACAATCATCCTTAATTTCAGGAAGATTGTTATTATTACCATTATATATATATATATATATATTCTTGCTTACAGACTTAATAAGAAATTTGTAGACCATTATAACATAGCAGAAATCTTTTACAAATGTGAATTTATAGTTGTGTCAAGAAAGTTTACTTTTAGCTTTACATTTGACTAAACACATTGAACACAAAGAACATCAAGGTTGAGGTCATTACCAGTTTTGATCAAAGCGTCATTGGTTGAAGATATATTGGTACAAAACACAGCCCCATCAAACTCACAAGCCTATTTGAGAAAGAAAAAAAATAACAGAAGGTTCAGATTTTAGCAAGGATTGTTGTATTGATTTAATGATATTCCTATTAGCATTTTAAAAGAGAATACTGCAACCCAAAATTTTAAGTCGTTTTTTATTGGAGTAATCATTTCAGAAAAAGGGAAATAAAATAAAATACAGTCAAATCAGGTTAATTGGATCAAATCTGGTTGTGGCTGTTTAGGTCTTAGTAATCTGCTATCCGATCAACCAGATTTCTCTGTATAATAGGATTTTTTAAATAGTAATTTTGGATTTAGCCCCAATAAGTGGCTGGTCCAATTAACCAGTGGTCCACTTTGTAACTTTACTGAATTCAACTGTATATATTCATATGAAATAAATACGAGTTTCAGTAATCATCTCTGTGATTAAAAAATTATATATAAACTTCTAAAATATATTTATTGTTTTTTAATACAAATTTAATGATTCGAATTCATTTTCATCAATTACTAATTTTTTCAAATTGTTGTATGAACTATGAAGTGTGTGAATAACAAATCACTTAACTCTACCAGACTGCTGTGGTGATTTCTTGGAAATTTCAAAAATAGTGCTATGCATCTATACCTATTTTTCGGTACTTCACTATTACATGAAATAAATGTGTCAGATTCTAAAAAATAATCAACCAATCCTAATCAACCAGATGTTTAGTCATAGCAAATTTCTGCACCCATGTGTGTAGATTGAAATTGATGTGCATGAAAAATTTCTGAAAATTTGAAATAGCAAAAACCAAGCATGAATATGATAGGTCTAAGCTTACATTGAGCCTAAAAATAATCAATATTTTAGTTGATTTAGTCTGAGAAGTCTAATGTTTATTAAAAATAATGCTTTTACTTCCAGTTAAAGAGACACTGAGAGCTCAATTAATATGAAAAATTTTGAACTTCATTAGATCTAGAGCTACAAAGATAGTAAAAAAAAAAAACTGTAACTCTTGTACAGAAGACAGATAAAAGGAGATAAGGTTGGTAGTGTTAATTCTCTCAATCAACTTCAGCACTTCATAAATTGTCATTGTTTTTTTTTCCTTTATAGAATCTCAAGTTAACATAACCTAATCATCTCCGTAAGAGACAACTAGTATAAGTGTAGACTTATAGGATGGTTTTATTATCCAGTCTACCCAGGTCTCAAACAAACACCTGTGCTTACTTTTTAAACAACAAATGAATGTTACAGCAAACTATTCAGACCCATCATCTACCCTGCAATTATTTTTCTCTTTTAATTATAACCAGACTAATGAGTATGTTGAGTGAAATAACGGTTGAATCTACCAGGGCCAGATTTACCTATCAGGCAACACAAGCTATAATTAGGGCCCCAAGAAATATTTATCACTGACATATATCTGGAGTTATAAAGGGCCCCAACAGGGTCTCATATCTCAAACAGCTTAGTCCCTGTTTTAAATCTAAATGCAGTACCAAATGCTACTACAAAAGTTTCCTTTAAAACCAGGATTGTCTATTCAAGGCCAGTGCATAAATGGAATAGCAGAGTACTTAACACACACTATACCAGTGGTTCCCAAACTTTTTCCTTAACGGAACACTTTGCAGTTCTGAGTATTTACTGATACCGGTACATTTTGCTTATTTTTTAGAGAGGTTAATTCACTTGGTGGCTTACTAGTTAATTATTCCAGTAGTTCGTGGATTACCTATTAAGACCTTGCGTAACACAGTTTGGGAAACACTGCCCTATACCTTTCTTCTGTATCAGTTCCAATTATTGTCATTAATATTAATGATGCTGACAAAAGGGAAAACAAATAACACCACAGAATATTGTTAATGTATTCAATTAATAAACATACAAACCAAGTCACCAGACTAGTTATGAACTTAACTGTGTTGCTCATGGTTGTATTCATGTTAGTATTTGTACATTCGCTTGTTGGCCATGACCCGTGACAGTGATAATATGTGTTACCTCTTTGTTAAATGACGTCTGTGTTTCCCACATGGTCATTTAGCTCAGTATATCTCGGTTATTGGTAATGTTTTGGTTCTGTGACAACCTTTCTGAAATGTCATGTCCTGGGGGATGCCAGTTTTCCAAGTCAACAGTCAGACCAAGTTATATCTATGACATTATCTATAGCCCCTCACCTTTAAGATACTTAGAAACGGCTTGACATCTCTATCACCAGTTGAATTAAAAATGAGAATTCTGGCAACATTTTCTCTGAATAAAAAAAAGTATATATTCATTCCCACAATAAAAAAAAAAAAAAATATTTCATCATTAATTAAACAAAAATAATCCTTAGGAGAATACAGTCGTGGTCAAGAGGCTAAGTATGCTTGAACTTGGCTTGGCTACCTACGAAGGGGGTACTCTACTCGAGCAGAGTTGTGTTTACTGAGCGCCTAAAGGCAGCACGGAAAACCTACTTCCAGATACCCCCCCCCCCCAACTGGTCAACAAATGAGATTGGACCAAAAGCACTCTGAGCATGCTATAAGCATGAAAGTAGCACTATATAAATCCATAATTTTACAGTTTGTAATCTGTTTTAATAATGTAGAACAGTGTTTCTCAAACTGTGTTCCGTTGAGCCCTAGTGTTCAGTGAGGCCTGAATAGGTGTTCCACAAACTATTGGAATAATTAACTGGAAGGCTACCACATCTTTCTAAAAAATGTAAGCGAAGTGTTTCGCTAAATACACAGATTGTTTTCCTTAAACTTAAAGGAAAAAGTTTGGGAAACACAGCTGTAGAAGTTTATGAAAACAAAGGAATATATCCACACAAAGGACAAATAAAGTTTACCTACCCATGGAGTTGTCTCTCTTTATCTGCTGCAGCCTTAAACCAAGTGGCACATACCTATAAAAAGAATAAATAAATAATACAATCTTTACTATTCCAAAATGGAATTTGTTTTAGATTTGTACCTGTCCAAGAACAAGGGAACAACAAAAACAAAAAAAAGAACTAAAATGATATGTTCAAATATACACACACACCTTTAAACATTTCTTGATAGAAAAAAAAGCCTAGAATAAGAAGTTAAAACAAAATATCAATAAGTGAATAAAACCATAAAGTGAAACTTGCTTACTACAAGGGACTGGAATCTTCTTCCAAGTAATGGTATAATAACATTGAATCAAGGGTAACCTTTTTTTAAATCTTAAGAGTTTCATGGATTTTTAGATGTGTAATTTATCTAAAGCCTTTTAAAAACCTGCGACAAGTAACACTAAAATTACTGTGTTGGTGCAATCAATACTCAATAACAATACTGCTTCTTTCAGCAATTTATCTCATGGAACAATAAACAATTAATTGAAAACAAATCTATAGCTAAGACATTGCAGCTAAGCCCTCACCTGAATACTTTCAAGAGTATGAGCTCCATCTAAGTAATAAGTGACGTGCTCCCTCCTCAAAGTCTGCGTCCGTCCTGGCCAGTTACAAGATGACAGACCTATGACAAGAAAAGAAGCGAGCAAAGTCAAAAGGTCACAGTTTTAGTCAAGAACAATTTAACAGAGTTTAGGCTATTAGAGCATATAGTGAAGAATAGTACTGCTACCTCCTTTTCAAATCTAGATGGAGGCCAGCAGGGTGACTTAATGCTCCTTGAACTTCTGCTCAGCTTAGTTAGTTTAAGAAAAAAGATTCTGCCCAGCACTGTTTGTTCAGGAAAAGAAATTCTGAACAGCTCTGTTTGTTCAGAAAGTAATTTGGACACTTTGATGTAACAATCTTTTCTTAAAAGTAAGATTTTAAAAGATTACAGATATTTTCTATACAAGGAACTTTTTAAAATGAGTATTATCAATCTGAATTTTTATTTGACCAAAAGCGGTTTAAAAATCGTTATTACAATATTATACTATTATCTCCACAAGTGGAATTTGCTTTTCAAAATAATTACAAATATAACAACAATTAGTGTAATCACGTAGTGATTATGTCCAACAGAAAATTCATCCACCTATAAAAATTTGTATCATAATGCTACCTAGTAAATTCTAAAGTAAAGTAAATAAAACAGAAATAGTTTATATAGGCAAAGTTAAGAAACTGGTGCCTCTCAAAAGAAAAAAAAAAAATTATGTAACCAATAACATTAAATTTATGTCAAAACGTAAATACACTACAGGACAAAAAAGTATCACTAATTAAGATAAATTGAGAGCTAGTGGTGATATGCTTGGTCTTCACAAGGGCTACAAATCCCCAGAAATAGCATTATGTTGATTACCAGTGATTACAATAGCGCCAAAAAAACCAACCCGTGATTACCTTTTATAGTAGCCACATCCAGCAAGTCTACTGTAAGTATTGGAATTTCATCTGGGGGATTGATCACTGGTAATCTAGTATTACTTGATCCATCTGTAACAATATTTTAAAATGACTAGAAATCACTTAA
Organism: Biomphalaria pfeifferi; assembly: GCA_030265305.1. Lineage (NCBI taxonomy): Eukaryota > Metazoa > Mollusca > Gastropoda > Planorbidae > Biomphalaria > Biomphalaria pfeifferi. The sequence continues at coordinate 938,122 of JASAOG010000083.1, forward strand.
AAAATTAACAACAAATTAACAAACAAAGCTTATTTGCTGTGGGCCAATAAATGAAAGATGTAGTTGTTTAAATGTGATATGTTTTAACCCTAATGTGCCACATTATGGACAGTTTCACAAACACTTTATTTATGTTCACTCAAAGAGATTGTATTTTAAACATTTTCATCCATATGAAAAGGCTTACAGATAAATTCTGATATAACAAACAATATTTCAAAGCTTGTTAAGTCAAATTTCAATGTAATCTACCTACAACTTTACTAAATGTTATTAAAAAATTTTTACACAAAAAAAAAAAGGTTTGATGATAATTAACTCTGAATCTGCAAGTAAAGGGAAATTCAAGACTTTTAAGTAAATATTATCGACCAAGATGTGATCATTATTACACATTTAATGTTAGACTTTTAGAACAAGAATGAATAAACTGGAGACTGAAAAGCTGTATATCACTTTACCAGTATGAGACTGTCTCCAAAACCTGTACAGCTGTATGGCTAGAGATGCATTCTCTGCTTGTTTATGCCCAGAGATTCCCAGAGTGACATGATGACTGTCTAATAACTCTTGCGACACTGGCTGAGCTATGTAGAGTGGATTCTGAATTTGATCAAGAGTCTCACGTTACATAAACTTATTCTTCAGTGATAGCCACACAACTTAGAATACCATTCATATGTGTGTATATATATATATATATATATATATATATATATATTATATATATATATATATATATATATATTATATATATATATATATATATATATGTATATATATATTTATACATATATATATCAGGAATGTCAAACACTGCGTTCGGGGGCCACATGCAGCCTGCGGCAACTTTGAATGCGGCCCGCTTGGCCACCTTAAAAATTATAAAAATAATGGTAAACTATTAGGCTGGAAAATAAGAGATGACAAGCTACTTGAATTGAAAAATAGTATTTGTTGAACTGAACAACGAGAGTGAGTCTGTAGTGAAAGCAAGCTACATTTTGTCAAACTTAATTGCAAGCCCTAGCAAATCATTTGGTGAAGGGGATTTTATGAAGGAGTGTGTCGTTAGAGCTGCAGAAGTAATTTGTCCAGAAAAGGTGAAAGCATTCATAGAAATAGCGTTAACTATGAACACTGTGGCAGATATAATAAATGACAAGTCAGTTAGCTTGCGTAAACAATTAAAGAACAAAATAGCTGATTTTGAATACTTTTCATTGGCTCTTGATGTAACGGGTGTAGCACAGATGGCTATATTCATAAGGGCCTGTGACAGGAATTTTTAGATACATGAGGATCTACTTGAGCTCTGTTCTATGCATAACACCACAACAAGCGAGGATGTTTTTGAGAAATTACAGGAGGTGATATTGCAGTACAATTTATCTTTGGTAAAGCTAGCCAGTTTAGCAAATGATGGTGCGCCAAGCATGAAATGAAAAGGTTTTGATGCAAAGCTACTTGCAAATATAAGAGGGACTGATGCTAATTTCAAATTTGCTCATTTTCAGTGCATTATTCACCAAGAAACATTCTGCACAATGCAATTACAGTTCCAACATGTCATAAGACCGGTTTCAGTCGCTCTCAATTTTATTTGTGCCCATGGTTTAAGTCATCACCAAGTTTCAATGTTTCTGGATGACATTGGACACGAATTTGATTGTGTTCCCTACTACACAGAAGTCTGCTGGCTCTCCTGAAATAAAGTATGGAAGAGATTTTTTGCACTGTGTGTGGAAATTGTATTGTTTCTGAACATCAAAGGTGAACCTGTTGAACATTTCCAAACTGATGAATGGGTTCAGGATTTGGCATTTGCGGTTTATCTCACGGATCACCTGCAAGACTTGAATTTAAAACTTCAAGGTAAAGACAAAATTGTCACAACTGCGTGTGATGATGTGAAGTGCTTTCAAGCAAAATTGCGAATGGATAAACCAAATATGAAGAGAAAATCTTGTTTACTTCTCAACGTGTCAGGAACTAAAAAGATTAAATACGGCTGCAACATTTGCTAGATATGTTTTACACCTGGAATTGTTAGTAGATGCTTTCAATTACCATTTTCGTGACTTCGTTTCACACGAGCAAGAATTTTTGTTGTTGTATCTCCATTCTCCTTTGCTTCTGAAAATGCAGCTGGTAATGTGCAACTAGAGTTCAGATTCTTTGTTGAAATCGAAGTATATAGAATTGGCTGTGCCAAAATTTTAGTTATTTACCTGAACAGTAGGACTACGTTGAATTGTGGAAATTAGCAGCGAGAATTCTTGCTCAATTGCAAGCACTTTAGCACTGTTCTCTGTGAGCAGTTCTTTTCCATATTGAAAGCTACTAAAACACCCCACCGTTTGAGATTATCTGATCAAAATTTGTCATTAGTGATGAAAGTGTCCATGGCAAACAAACTTTATCATGACATTAATATACTTGTATCTCAGAAAAGATGTCAAGCGCAAAGAAAATAATGCGTAATCATAGTAATTTATTTTATTACCAAATAGTACTACAAATTTAGCTAAGGGATGGGTATGCCATTGATTATTGTATTCTATTGTATTGTTTCTAATTTACATAAAACAAGTAGGTTGTTTTGCGACTGATTTTTTGCTGTGGCCGATCAGGTCATAGTAAGCTTTTATGTGGCCCATACACCTTAATGAGTTTGACATGCCCGATATATATATATAGTATATTTATATGTGTATATAGTTTTTGTTTGATAATAAGAATTTTTTTATTTATTTATAATGTTATATAGATATCTTGTGTAATATATAACAATATAAATAAAAAATATAATTAAAAAAAAAAAAAAAACTAAATTAGTTTAAAAAGAAAAGTAAAATGTAGACTACCTGTATCTCTACAGATCTCTCTATCAAGACTTTTATAGCTCTCGGATCCTGAGGAACTGTGATCGCAGGGCAGCTAGTCTAGAAAATTTATTCAAATTTTATTTCACAAAAAAAACAAAAAGAAAACTCCATACATATATTACTCTTTTCACTTTAAAAAGTACACCATAGAGTAAGAAAATCTTGCACTCTCAAGTAATGGGTTAAAGTTAATTTTAATTATCCAGTGGATTGCTAAGGTATTGTTAATGGCTTGATTTGAAAATCAATGATTAAAAGCTTAATTTATGAAAAATATTAATTTAAATATCTTTAAACACCTAAAAAAGATCCACAGTTTTTTGATAATAAAAAGACTAACCTTAAAAATACCAGCCTTGTTCCAGGCTATCTCTTCAAGAGTATTGCCAAGGACAGATGTATGATCTAATCCAAGGGAGGTCACACCACAAACTGCTGGACTGCTGAAGAAGTTTGTGCTGTCATACTGACCCCCAATGCCCACTTCCATAACAGCAACGTCCACATGTTCTGATATGAAAACATTCAAGGACAGAACAGTCAGGAAGGCAAAATAAGCTGGCATTCTGCCACCATCAACATCCTGTGAAAAGAAAATGGATAATGAAGGTAATTGAACTTTTTTATAATTTGTATTTTATATAAATTTGTGACATGCATGTCGAATTATGAATGTCATTACTGTGATTGCTCTGTCAGCTTCTCTTAATGACAATATAATAGTTCTTTGTACTTTAAACTATAGTGCCCAAAGACTATTGTGTGCATGTCACACTTGTTACCCTCTGGCTAAACAGTTTCAACCTTACACCCTCCAATTCACTGACAAGATTCTGAAAGAAAATTTAACTTGTAACATCTTTTCTACAATTAAAAATTTCTTATAAGGAATCAAAATCTTAGGTATCACAATGTACTAAATAAAATTAAAATTTGAAATGCATCAGATAACGGTATGTTATTAATTCCTATAAGACAGTCAACGTTTAGTCATTGAAGTATGATGTTATATTCCTAAAAGTGTCATTATTTTAAAAAAAAATGTAAGAGAAGTGAGCAACAGAAGGCCCACTCATTTACTTCGTTGATGCGAAATCTGTAGCTTAAATGGATTGATAAGAGCTGTTTGTAAAGTTTTATTGAAATTGAACGCAAAACTTCAATTTGAGTAAAAAATAAAAAGCATTTATAATAATAAATGATTTGGAATTTTAAAATGATAAAAATTATGTTTAAGAGTTGTTTTTTAACAAAGATATTTTCAAGGAGCCGTAAACATAAGAATATTATACTGATAAAATTTTTGTTTAGAGATTTACATAAGCCATTATTCAAACTCGTTAAAAGTAGTGAATTAAAAGTAATAATTTAGTAAAGTAGTCATTTAATTCAACAATAATCTAAATCATTATAGAAAAAAAGTTTCCAGGCCTCCCCCTCAAAATGTAATAAATATTGTTTGCAATCACCCCCCAACAGAGATTTATATGTTGTGCCAGCAAAAAATGCTAAATAGAGACTATCTAATATCTCAAAACAAATGCATCTATATAGATTTACCAAACTTCTGAGTAGCTGAAAGTCTGCTGTGAACTTTCCAAAAGTATTCGCTAAACTATCTAATATCTCAAAACTAATGCATCTACATAGATTTACCTCTGTCTGAGTAGCTTTAAGTCTGCTATGAACTTTCCAAAAGTATTTGCTAAACATCTCCTTGCTTATGGGTAGCCCGTTCAACCTAATTCTCTCCCGCACTTCAATCAAATGTGGAGAGGTGAACATTCCAGTCTTAAAGCCCTGGCAGTTCAAAATCCTTTCGCAAAAAGCACAGGTAGAGCCTTTCCCCTTTGTTCCACTGACATGAATTACAGACAAACTATCTGCCTGCTCCATCTGTAAAATGAATAATATTTAGCTGCACGTTGTAATAATAAATTTTATATATATATATAAAATAATATAATAATTTATTGTTTGTATGATACTCATATTTATATTCACATAAATAGATAAGATGATATAATTACTGTCAGTCCAGAACGCAAAATATATTTCTTCATGTTTGGAACATTAAGGTGTTTCTTCTGGTCCCGTGACTGCCTAATCTTTGCTATCACTTCAGCGTTAGACTGTAAATCTAAAAGAGCCTTAACAGCTTCCTAAAAATACAAAATAGATTAAATCAAATAAATATTTAAACTAATTAAAATAACAATGAAATTTGTAAATAATAAAGAGCTATATTAATAACATGAATGGAAAAATAACTATATGACAAAACCTGAATGCTTAACATTAATTTTTGAATGAATTTTAAAATTCAATCTGACATGATGGAATTACCATTGTTTGAATTTATGATTGATATTTTATTTTATATTAAAATATTTTATTATATGAAATAAAATGTGTGACTAAAACCTTTTTATTTATTTAAAAAATCTTTACTATCCACACACATGTTATGATATCCTGACAATTTTTGTTAGTTTACTTTAGTTGTTACAGACCCATTTTTATTTTTAAAAATCTTATGTATTCCTTCAGCAAGAAAACTATTTTTATAGAGCTAATCTAGTTAATCCGATCAATCTTGTTAATAATAGCATTACTTCTTAGATCTTTTTTTTTTTTTTAATTTTGTATTTGGCTAATTGACCTTGAAAAATGTCTTTTTTTTATAACAACTTAATAATGTGTGGGCACAGTTCGATGGTCTCTCAGTACACAGTGTGTCAAGAACAAACACTGTTTTAAAAAATAAAGACTTCCCTTTGTAAGCGCATTTTTATTTTTTTGCACCTTAAACAGTTCCCAGTAGTAGAGCCATCTAGATTGTGATTTAATTTATTTAAGCCCATATTGATTGATCATGTATTTGCACTTCATAATGTCTTCATGATGGTACTAAGTAGAAAGCCTGCCTACTTTCAGTCCCAGACATCTAGCAGCAAGCTAGGACTTGACAATCTTCATCTCTGAACTAACAAAAATTAAATTATTAATATTATCAAATTAGAATCAGCAGACAGCGAATTACAACCCCTTTTTGGTAAAGAGCTATAGTTCATACACTACTTACAATTATGTATGTATTTTAGATGAAGGCCAGGTTTAACCTTTACTAGGTTTATATATGTGTGTTTATATATATATATATATATATATGAATTTTTATCCGTCAGATGTGCAAAGTTTACGTAGTCATGTGCAACACTGCACTCAACTTTAATATTCGGAATCTTTAGCCGACATGGCCCATATAATATTATAAATTTAGGGCAAACACTCAATGTAAGGCACTGACTAACTAACTAATAAAACAAATAGAGCCAATCCAACCATTGGCACCCCAAATTCTTTCTGCCTCCCTTAGAACTAAGCCTGAATTCACAATGTCTCTGGTCCCCCTCTAGATCTTGTGTGAAACAGTGCGCTATTGCACACCATATGCAAAAGGCATCGGGCAAAGAGTACAGTTATAGTTATAGGTATTATATAGATTTTATTTTAAAAAATGATACCTTAAGTTTCTTACACAAAATATACTGAAACACCTACTTCTCTTCACAATTTAAAAAAAAAATATCTAATCTAACATGTTAAATTAGTTTAGTAACTTACCTCATAACCAAAGTCCTCATTGGCATCATTAGAAACTGGCATTGACATTTTTGATAAATTTCTTTTCCCTAACTCACTTTCTATATAAAATGTAAATACAGATTTTCTAGGCCTACACTTGATATTGTTTAAAGTTACTTTAAGATTCTGCAAAACTGCTGAATAATAGCTTAGCATACTTTTCAAAACTAAGCTATTTGTTGTGCATGATATTAGACTTGAGAAACTAAATTATACCATAAATAAAAAAAATTACATGTATGTTATACATTTAAAGTTTAGTACCGTTTACGAGATGGCATGATCCACTTTTAGAATATGTATTTACGTCTCTAAGCAGCCATATTAACCACTGGCCTGTTTTTTTTGCATTGTCTAGGTGCTAGATAAAAACTAAAAGAATATTTCTTAGGGGTATACTTATATGTATCTTATTATAGGTTTTAAAGTTTAGTACATTTCCCAGATGGCATGATCCATTTTTAAAGTATGTATTTACATCTCTAAGCAGCCACTGGTCAGATTTTTTGTGTTGTTAGGTGCTGGATCAAGACTAAAAGAATATTCCTAAGGGGGGATTATATCATCTATTTTTTATTTTTAATACCGTACACTAAAACCTGATTGTATCACTGATACCGGCGCTAAAAATGGACAGGACAAAATCATTTATAATCATTTACTGAAAGTGGAAAAAGCTAATGAGAATCCAAATGACTTTATTTACTGGTAGAGAATAAGGAGGATTAGGCCTAGCTCTACAGTCTACACATGACATATTAGATCTATAATAATAATAATATTTACATTTTAAAAAAAATGTTTGTGTTATTAGACTTCGACCTAGATGTTATGATATTAACAATAATCTACATATGATTAGTAAGTTATTCATAATATTATTATTAATCAACTAGATATCTATATATATATACTATAATGTAGACTCTCTATATATTGAGGCTTAGAGCTATAATAAATTAATATCTAGATCATCGGTTCTCAACCTTTATAGCTTGGCGACACCTTTTTACAATTTCCCACTAAGTGGCGACCCCACACCCAAAAACAGCAAAACTATTTTCGTACATAAGAATAAATATAAGATTTGTGTAACAGATATTAAAGAAAAATCTTTTTTGGCTACATCGCTATTAATGAGTTCAATAAACTCTGTTTCTGGAACATATTAAAGTTTAGCTGAGAATGGACTTCTGGCAAGTGCAAACGGGGTGTCAGATTCTCTTATATTTTTTTTTTGCATTTGGAAGGATCAGATTGTTTTTGACAAATCGAGCCATACTACAATTGATCCATGCAGTTATAAATGCTATTAATTACTTTAATTTTTTTTAAATGGCAGTCTTTGTTATTAATATTCATCGATGAATGACACAGAGTTCCGATGACTTTGGTGACTCATTCTTTACAAAACTTTGAAATCAAGACTAATATTCTGAAGCAACATGTGTGTTGAAAACCATTTTTTTTTCAAAAAGAATTTTTACTTTAATAAAAAAATTATGTATTTGTAATCCTTTCCAATGCTTTACAAAAGAAAAACCTGTCTTTAAAATCACTATCTTTTTAAATACCTATATAGATCTTTACCTTCAAGTAATGGGTGTCTTGTGCACAAAGTTTGGAATGTTGAGTATCAAAATGGCATTTCATTTATTTCGGCTACATAGATTTAGCTAATAGAACTTTGTTACAAATAATACACAGGGAGTATTCTACTTCTGCTTAATCTTTTGAAGTAAAACCATATCGACATTATATTTTCTTTTCTTAAGGTTTTAGTGCGAGAACCATTGTCATGGGATGTTCCCATAATGAAAATATTACCTTCAATAACATGTATCATTAAACGATGGTGTATTAGTTTTAGTATTAGTTAAACAAAATTACTTTTTTATTACGTTATAAATGATTTAGATAGAATCTATGATTTATGATTCAAAAATAGTGTGCATAAGTATGCATTAGTTTAAACTTTAAACATTACATTAAAACTGTTAAAAATAGTTAAATTCTGCTTCAATTCAAATGTTTGAGACCATTCTGTCTCAGTCGTCAAAAAAGTATAAGAAGGACAAAGAAAAGTTTAGTTTTGTTCAAGTTCAATATCATATTTTACACGTTAAAATAGACAATTAAAAACAATTCATAGTTTCAATGTTCTTAAGCGACTCTTAGCAAATTGTCAATCAGACTCAATCGACTCCTAAATAAAGAGATCGCTCCCTCAGGAGGTTGAGAACCCATGATCTAGCTAGAACTAGACTATAAATTAACTCATAAAAATAATAGAAACAAACATTTAATATTTTGATGATGATGATCATGCCTGGACCATTTACAGTGGATGATGCATATTATTTTTGGTAACATTACAAGTCTGACTTGAAGCAACTATTAACCTATTTTACAATTTTACTAAGTAAGACAATGAGTCACAATCATCACTATGACAATGAAGTCACAATCACTGAATTAATTAAGAATGAAGTTTAATGAAGCACGAAGATTTAGATCTATATAAAATTAAACATCTAGATCTATGTAAAAGTCTTCATAAATAATTAGTCAAGCAGATGCTAGTGTAATTAAAGAAGAATATTTGCAGAAAACACTTTTTCTTAGAAAGCAGGTGGATTTGTTGACACTTGAAGGCATTTAATCATAATATGCCAGATTTAGGCTTAAGCAAAAGCTAAGAATATATATAGACTCTATAGTCTTTAGTCTAAAATGGATCTAAAACTAGACTAGTAATACCATAGAGACTAGATCTACTTTATAGAAAAATAGGCAGAATACAGAGAAAAAATAATTGTTATTTTAAATTTTACATGTTAAAACATACACTCTTGTCTTTATACATTTTAAATTTACAGTGATCTAGATCACTAAATCTAGACTATCTAGTTTAGGCCTAACCTACATTTTTTCCGGGTTTCTGGTAGATTTATAATCGCTATTACTACATTAGCTAGTATTTTTATTTTATATTGCAGTTTTAAGCACATTTCATTATAGATTCTAAATAAAGTAACCATTTTAAAATAAACATAAATGATAAAGCTAAAACATTCTATGATTTTCTTAAATTCTTTTATTCCTATTAGTTTTAGACGTTAGTTATCTATAGCCCAATTTAGAGAGTATCATGTAACTAAAACAAACATGGCTTCCGAGGTTCAGAATTTGGATGAAAATGAAAAGAAAATTGTAAATGAGTTCTGTCATCACCTGGAAAAATCTAAACAACTTTTCAATGGCTTAAGGTATTAAGTAATAACATAACAATTTAAAATATTTAATCAAGACATTTTTGCATAAAATGAAAAAAAAAATCTAGATAATGATATCTAAAAATCTTAGTTTAAAAGTTACTTCAACTACTCATTTACTGACTAGATCTAATGATCTATCTAAGTTCAACTTACTAACTTAACTAAGACGACATCATCATTAAGTATAAATAATAAAATACTTCTTTTAAATCTTAAGTAGTCTAAGTCTTTACTTTAACTTTAGTCTTTACTTTACTCTTTGAACTCTTAACTCAATTACTGTCTTTACATTTTAGACTAGAATTAGTAGTAGTAGTCAGTAGACTCTATTAGTAATACTACTAAGATAGAAGTAAGATTAAAGAAGTGACTAGGACTATGCTAGACTTAGAGTCTTCTAACTTCTATTAAATTAATTAAAATTAATAGATCTAGTTGGCTACTATTAAAATTTAAGTCTATTTCTAAGACTATTATTTAGACTAAGTTAGACTACTTACTAACTTAGAGAGAATGGGTTGCCTGAGCTAGCCAGGAAAACCAGTGACTTGTCAGAATTCAAGTCATTGGTTAATTATTAATATGCATGAGACTAAATAAATGCATGATGCGTATGACGTAATCTTCTTCTTTTTTTAAGTAACGACTATATTATATAAGATAAGAAGATTAAGAGTCTAGACAGAATCTAGACCTACATCTATTAGCGATGTTACAATATCCGTGACACATCCCTTTTTTTAAGTAAAATAAATGTTTCGACTTTTTTCTGACATTTTTGGACACACCTCAAAGGCGCACAACATAAACCGATTAATTGAATACTTCTTTGTAAAAGAGGTATAGTTTTTGATTGACTAATAAAAATGGTGACGGAAAACAAAATTACACTTTCCCACGTAGAGTAGAAGGTTATTGTTTATTAGACCTAAATAATGGTTCGATTTCCCTGTGTATTGTTTAATTGTTTGACTCTCCATTATTGTAGAGCATTTTTCTGGCTAAATTTCAGCTGACATTAATTTATTTCTGCAGTTATGCATTTTGAAATAGATATATATAGATTTAGATCTTATGAGTATATAATATATATGCAGCTTTGTGTTCACATATTTTAAAAACAATAAACTTTCATTTGAAACATGTTTTTGAACTAGTTGTTTAATATATAAGAAATGGCAAGCATATCTATTCAACACATTCAAATCTCATCGCATTGTGCCCATTGGTTGCTATTTAATTAAATTTAACAAGGACAAGTACACATAAAAAATTTATATTCTTTCAACCGGGAGTCATATATATATATATATATATATAAAAATTTCCTAAAATTTTTTAAAAGTCTATTCCCATCACTGAAACAAGGTTCTTAAAATATTTATTAAATTTTTTAAAAATTGTAACATCACTATATCTGGATCTATGCAATGTACTTGAAGAAGCCGAGAGGACTTGGAAGAGCTGGGAAACCATCAAAAAACTAGCAAGAGACTGTGGAGAGTGGCGTGTTTTTGTCGAGGCCCTATGTTCCATGAGTAACTCCAAGGAAAGATGATGATGATGATATCTAGATCTAATTCTATATAGATGATAATCTTTTATCAAGTCATAGTGAATGTAAATAGAAAAGAGCGGAAAGAGGAAAGTAGTCTCTAGAGTACTCTAGACCTAGATTAGTAGTTTTTTTTTAAACTTATAAATCTAGATCTACTTATTGCTGCTTGCTGTTTAAGTGATTAGGAGTATTTTAATTTTATAGACAATGGGAGCTTATCCCCATTGACACCCCCTGGCCATGACAACCTTTGTTTTGAATCTAGTAGTACCAGATTATAATGTATAAATATAAATAGACCTAGAATCTAGATTAGATTGAGTCTTAATAATTAGAGCCCCTTTTTCACCAACTGTAACAGTAAACTCAAGGAACAGTCTTAGGTCCACTACTATTTTTAATTTACATAAATGATTTGCCAAATTGCATTAGTTTAGGAACAAAAGTCAGATTATTTTCAGATGATTGCATAATATATAGAACAATAAAAACAGTACAAGATACAGACATTTTACAAAGAGAATTAGATGAATTACAGAAATGGGAATCAAATTGGAGCTTATCTTTCCAACCAGAAAAATGTCCGTTATTAAGAGTAACAAAAAAATCTAAAATAAATAAATCAGTAACACAGACTAAAAATGCAAAATACTTAGGTGTAATAATAATAAATGAAAAACTGTCATGGAATCCCCATATTGATGAAACTATCAAAAAATCAAACAAAACATTAGGGTTTATTAGAAGATTTTTCAACAAATCAAATAAGAACATGAAACTAAAATGTTATTTAATGATGGTTAGGCCAATAATAGAATATGCATCCTCTGTTTGGGACCCCTTAACTCAAGAAAACATTAAGAAACTGGAACTCAAAAAAGAGCAGTGAGATTAATAACAAACGAATATTCACATTTGACTAGAGTAACACGTTTAATAAAATCACTAAATTTAGAAAGCCTTCAGGATAGAAGACTTAAAAGTAAAGTAGCAATTATATATAAAACACTGAACCATAATCTTCAAAAACAAAATTTAATAAATACTCAGAAAGACAAAAGGATAAGGGCACATTCCTCGTTTCAAATGCTAGGACAAATTTGTACAAATGCTCCTTCTAATGCTATAAGAGCATGGAATGGGTTGCCTGAGCTACCCAGGAAAACCAGTGACTTAGCAGAATTTAGGTCATTGGTGAGGAAATAATTGAGAAATAAACATTACATGCAACATAGCAGCATTAGAGTACAATGGTTACAGATAGAAAAGGTGTATAAAATTTGATGAAACATGGGCTCCAACAAGGACTCCAACCACAGATCTCTGACTTTTCAATTCTAAGCATTGTTACCAAGTCAGAGGTCTGTGGTTCAGGTCCTGAGCTGAACCTTTGTTTTGTCATATTTGTTTTTCTCTCTCAAACAGTTTCAAACAATAATTCTACAGTACTTCTATTACATGTTATATTAAGCCTAATGTACATTCATCATTTGATTTTAAATTTTTTTTTTTTCCTTCCATAGTAAGACTTTGCCCCCACCCCCTTTTTTTTGTGCATGCCAACTAGGTGAAATACTAGATGTAACACAGTACGAAGCAGATGTGAGAGTCTAGTAAAATGTTTTAAAGTGTGACAATGGAATGCAAAGTCCAACTTTTAGAAAGATGACTTAAATGAAGGAGTTTATAGTTTATATTGTTTTTATTTTGTACAGTACGAATGTACCTAAAAAAAATGCCAGATTAGGGGAGAAATATATTGAAGATAAATATTTTGTTACTGTTTCAGAGATTTACCACAGTATGGTCACAAGCAGTGGCAGTCTTACTTTGGTCGCACTTTTGATGTTTACACAAAGTTATGGAAGTTCCAGCAACAGCACAGGTGACTGGATGAGTGAAAATATACCAACTTTTTAGCCTTTATTTTATTCTTTTGATTAGTAGTGTTCAATTTTCGAGCTGTAATTCCAATGCTTTTTTTTTTTAAATAAATTAAATAAAATAAATTAAAATGGATGGCTACCTGTCATATGATATGCGCTCTAGACTGTCCTAGTTAAATAAATTGAAATGGGTGGCTATCATATGGTATGCGCTCTGGTCTGTTCTCTAAACAGTTCTGAGTTCAAACCCTCTGCTGTTCTGCTGCAGGTTTGGACAAGGATTTAATAATTTTCAATCCTGTAGAAACATTTGAAGCATGTAAAACAAGCGTTCTTCTTATATTTCTGTCTTAAAATATTCAGCTTAAAATATTTTTTTTAAAGAAAATAATAAAAAGAGATGGAGTTGTATATTTAAAATCTTGTCGAAAAATACACTAGTAAAGTTTAAATTGACTATTTTTCTAACAGGGCCATTTTGGATTCCAAATATGGTTTAAAGCGTTGGCAGATTGGAGAGATAGCTTCTAAAATTGGTCAGCTGTATTATCACTACTAGTAAGTTTTAGTCTTTACATACACCATACATTATATGTGTTGAAGTATAGATTTCAAAATTTGAACTATATATAAATAAATTTATTGAGTAAGTTTCTTGAAATGCTGTTTTCTTCAAGACATATATTTCTAAAAAGGGGTAAAAGTTTGTTGTCCTTTTTTAAAAGCCTTCTGTTTGAACTAGCACTAGTGCTCCTTCTTCTCTAGTGCCATTAGACCAAAAGAGTTTCCTGATCAACTAGGAAAATCAACATCTTTAATTTGTAAGATAATATACTGTGAGGATAAAAGGTGTATAGCACAATTAAAATCATACACATTGTCTTCCACATTGATTTCCCATTGTATGCACAGTTTGTTTTGTAATTATGAATTTCGGTTGGCCATTAATTACATTTCAATCTCACTTTGAAATTTGCAGTCTGCAAATTGTCATATGAACAAATTTAAAATTTCATCAAGGTATTACATTTATTTGGAGGCGTGGTGGCTGAGAGATAAAGCCCTTGGCTTCCAAACTGGGGGTCTCAAGTTCAAATCCTGCTGAAGACTGGGATTTTTAATCTTGGGATCTTTGGGCGTCTCTGAGTCCACCCAGCTCTAATGGATACCTGACATTTTTTGGGAAAAAGTAAAGGCAGTTGGTGGTTGTGCTGGCCACATGACACTCTCATAAACCTAGGCCACAGAAACAGATGACCTTTACTTCATCTGCCTTATAGACCACACGGTTTAAATTGGGAACGAACTTCACTTTACTTATTTTACATTCAACTTTTTTTTTTACAATTTTATTGTAATGTCTGTGGCATTTTGTGTCTCGAGAGATGATCTTTTTCCTTTGCAACTTTTGTGTGACTAAAGAGGCCAATCCTTGATACACAGCAGCGGTCACAGGTTGGGCATATGTAATCACCAGCTACTGTTGCATTTTCACCCTTCTTTCTGCTTCTGTTGTGTATGGCATTTGCATTCTGAGATTCTTCCTTTATGCTCTCTCTCCATGTGGATCTATCCAGTGCCACTATTTACTAGCAGCAAGTGTCGATTTGAAGAGCTTCATGAGGCGTTTGCATACATCCATATATCGTAAAAATGGGCGACCAGCAGCTCTTCTGCCTTCTATTAGATTGCCACACAGAATGTCTTGTGGAAGTCGACCTACCAATATTCTACGAACGTGGCCAAGCCAAGGCGTCTGCTGCTGATAACAGAGTCCTGGCACCCCGCTCTTTGTAGCACTTCCTCATTGGTTATTTTATCTTGCCACCTTATTTTAAAGATCCGCCTTAGGCATTGGAGTGGAAAACATTCAGCTTTTTTTTCCTGCCATGAGTAGGTTGACCATGTTTCACTTCCGTTTAGCAAAGTGCTCATCACACAGGTCTGGTAGACTAAGGCTTTAGTATTATTAGTCAGCAATATGTTGTCCCACACTCTTTTCTGCAATGTTATTGTAATGTAGTAGAAATATAATAGTTCCTTGTTTTTCTCTTTCAGTTTACGAACCAGTGAAACTAATTACTTAAATGAGTCTTTCTCATTTTACTCAGCCATACGAATGAGAGCTTACTATTCCAAAGCTAGCAAAGAGGAAAGGTAATTGGTGACTGGCATCTAGAATTAGGCTTCTAGAAAATGTGGAAATTATTTGTGTCAGTTATATTCAACTTAATTTCAGTTCTTTACGCAATTTTCCCGGTGGGGTAAAAATGTATTATTATTATTATTATAGCTTTTATATAGCGCTACTTTCATGCTTATAGCATGCTCAGAGTGCTTTTGGTCTAATCTCATTTGTTGACCAGTGGGGGCGGGGGGGGGGGGGGTATCTGGAAGTAGGTTTTCCGTGCTGCCTTTAGGCGCTCAGTAAACACAACTCTGCCTGAGTCGGGTGTCGAACCTCGAGCCTTCTTCACAGGTAGCCAAGCCAAGTTCAAGCGCACTTGGCCTCTCGACTACGCTTGGGTGGGTGAGGAAGAGTGCCCATTTTTAAATTTGCATGTTATAAATATAGTGAGATGTTTGTCACATTAATAATATCCATAATTTTCACAAGGATTTAAAAATTAATATTCAAAACTAGCTTTTAATTACCACTAGTGTTATGTATTTGATTAAACATTGACATAGGCCTTTAATTTGATTATCTTCTTGTTTGATTTTTTTTTTCAATCAGTTTAACAGTGATTGAGCAGTGATTGAGCAGTGATTGTTGTTTGTTTTTCTTTCAGGCCAGATCTGATGGTGAAGAAGCTTCGCTACTACGCAAGGTTTATAGTAGTTTGCCTGTTGTTGAAGAAGATGAAACTAGTCAGAGATTTAGTGCGGGTATGTGCCAACAGCAAGTTACATTAGCTCTCAATTAAATCTGAAAGATAAAGCCATTGAACAATTGAGACTAAACATACTAATATCTCTGAAATAGAAAAAGAAAGTTGTTTAGCAATTACATTAAGGAACAATAGATTATTTTATTTTTATTTACTTTCAATATCTCTTCTGATTTAGAATGGCACTATTTTTGTCTTTAATTGTTAATTTTTTTTTTTCACTGATGTATATGGAAATACACAATGGAAGTCACTTTGAGAAAATTGTATATGCAGAATTTTTCAGACTTAAAAATGTAAAATTCCAAGGACCATTATCAGAAAAAAATTTATTTACTTAAAATTAAGAAGATTCTAAAATTCAGGGCACTTCATAAAAGCCAAAATACTGTTAATTATTGATTGTTAAGATATTTAGAAATACTACGGCAGAAACCACAACTACCTTACTTCTTATACATTACTTAATACCATTTTATCCAGGAACTAGCTAAACAGATAGATGACTACACTGGTACATATGAACCTGAGGATCAGATGGAGTGGAATCTAGTGCTGGGTGAAATAAAAGCTTTCATTGAGGTTTGAAACTGTAAAACATCTAACTTTCCACATATGATAGTATTTTAAATTAAAGTAGTGAATTCACATCTATCTATATATATAATTTTCTTCGTGGCTCAACAGTGCGGATAAGAAGAAGTAAAGGAAAGATCACTCTTTTATTTCTGCAAATTGGATTAGATTTACCCTACGTAACTTAAGTGACGAAAAACAAAAAGAGATGGGGGTAGAACAAGAAGTATTCAACAGTCACCAAATAGCAGGGCCAGACTTAACCATTGTGACCAAGA
Source organism: Biomphalaria pfeifferi (assembly GCA_030265305.1). NCBI lineage: Eukaryota > Metazoa > Mollusca > Gastropoda > Planorbidae > Biomphalaria > Biomphalaria pfeifferi. Next base: position 955,125 of record JASAOG010000083.1, read on the forward strand.
AGTCATGGAAAAATCACTCTTTTATTTCTGCAAGTCGGACTAGAGTTGCCCCCCCCCCCCCCAACTTGAGAGCAGTGAAAAAAAAAAGGGGGGGGGGGGAGAACAAGTAATCTACTCTGTATTCACTCATTACTATATAGCAGGGCCGGATTTAACCATCGTGGATCCCTATACGAAACTGATTTTGCGGGCCAAGTTTTGGTAGGGATACGGATAATAAATGAAAATTGAGAGTTTTTATTTTTATTATGTAGTATTCCAGTCCTTTAGTATCCAAAGTGATAGATGGATACTTTTTTTAGCCAACATATTAACAGTGAATTCACTAATCTATGGGCACTAATGAGAGGAATTTTAATTCTGTCTCATGGGCAAGCCCAGGTGGAAAGAGGTTTTAGTATTAATAAAGAGACTGTGCGTCAACATGATCGAGAGAACTCTTGTAGCTAAGAGACTGGTTTGTGTCAGCATTGAAGCAATTAGAGGAATTAAAAATGTATCAATTTCTTCAAGCATGCAAATGGCTGCTGCTTCAGCCAGATCAAAGTACAGAATTTATCTGGAAGAAAGGGCTGAGGAAGAGAAAAGAAAGAACCTAAAAAGAAAAAGGCACGATCAGTTCAAAGAACTTGAGGCTATGAAAGCCAAAAAAGCTAGGTTCGAAAGGGACATACAAGCCTCACTGACTCTGCAGACAAGCTTGCAGAAAAGGCAGAGAACACTAACAGTCACAAATTTTTAATAGAATCCAATGCTTTGCGTCGCTCTGCAAAGCTTAAGAAAAAGCAGATTGAAAAACTTACTTTGGAAATCGAAACCAAAGTGAGGGAGATCAGTGGACTCTGAAAAACAGCAAAAACCCTTTTTTATAAATTTTTGGCGCAAATTTTATGTCCTGGAATTTTTAAATTTCTCCTTGAAAACTCCTGGAAAACTCCTTGAATTTCATTTAGATTTTGGTACAGAAACCCTGTTATTAGAAAATAAATTTGTCTTTGCATTTTATTCATTCTTTACCACGTACAGAATTATTTTACCAGCCTTGCATGTAGCGAAGTCATACTGCACATCATAAAATTCTATTTCCCTTATAGATCACGCTCAATAACAAGAATTACCAAATGTTTCAATTTATCTTCGAGAATTGTTGACCTCAAGTAATTCTTCATTAGTTTGAGGCGCTATTTAAGGTTCTTCCACCAAATTCCACAATTACGGGTATTGCATAATGCCGTTTTTTTTTATCGTGCCTTAGGATTGGCATTTTCTGTATTGATTGACACCCTAATTTGACAATTTTGTCACTATATTTCAGGAGCTCCTCATAAATCAGGAGGCCACGGGAAATCTATTAGAAGTTATAAAATCTTTTAATTTATACATTTAGAATTATCGCGGGTCCTATGAAACTGCGGGGCCCACTGCGGTCCCATAGGTTGCAGTGGTCTAATGCTAAATAGCGGCGTAGGCTACATCGTGGGTCAACTAGTATAGTATATTTATCTTGCCCTCAGCCCCCTGGATGACAAAGTGGTCATCATCGAACCACGATGGACGAACTATATTTATCTTGTGGATTATGGGGGGGGAGGGAGATCATAGATGATTGACCACAGTTAAGAAAAAAATGATTTTACTGACTAGTAGTAACAAGTGATTATCTTGTTTGTATTTTTAGGCTGACAATCTCATCAATGTGGTGGATGTAGACTCATCATCCATAGTTCTGTCTCATCGCCTGACACCTCTGAACACACCCCCTTTGGAGAAGGGGACACCCGTGTATCTGACCTTACAGGAAGTACTTATAGTAGGAAATTGTCATGAGCAGGTAATTTCATAAATTTTGTTTTTTAATTGCTATCAGTGCCTAGGTTAGTTAAGTATCAAAAGAGGCAATTTACCAAATACTCATAGGGTAATAATATGGATAAATATTTAATTATTGTATTGCGATAAAGCAACTAAATCTCTAGAACGACAGATCCATTTTTCTTCTCTCAACCCATTCTAACTGCTTCTTAATTTCGGAATATTATAATATTTATTTAATACTTGATGGGATAAGTTTAGAAATACACTAGAACAAAATGAAGTATAAGCCATGCAAATGCAAAAAAAATTGCATAGTGTACATTTTTAAAGCTTCCAAATTAAGAAACATTTGCAAAAGTTTGTTTTTTTAATGGATTATATAAGTTATATAAATATAAGACTATAAGTTTTGATCATTTTAGCTAGAAATTATTTTAAATCTTGTCAACTTAAATTTTTTTTTATAATAGGAATTCGTAACAAATATTACCATCTACCTGTTTTTACAAAACTTTTATCGACTCTCTCTGTCTGGTATAAAGCGAGATCATGTTATTTCTCCCACATCAATTCTCTGATGAGTTTGAAACTTTGCACTATTTTTCAGTTGCAAAGATAATAAATGAATCAATTAACAAAATTACTTTTAATTGTACACATTCTTGGATCAAGTTGAAACTGAAAACAATTATTCATTATACCTAACAAAACATTAATCAATAACAAATTATTGGTAAATAATTATTTTGTTTGATATAAAAGAAGGGAAATAACTTATACATTTTTGAGATATAACTTATACATTTTTGAGATATATAGTTATTAAGTGAAGTTCCTTATATAAACTTTTTAAAAAGTATTTTTATATTTTGCTTGTTAATTATTATCAATTATTATCAAAGCTAGATTGATGGTGCTTTCATTTTCAGGTCAAATTCAGTGAGTTAACATTGGATATGTTCAGGATGTTACAGTCATTAGAGAGGGAGCCTCAGGATGATCTGTCCAACCAGATTTATGACAACTCCCCAGCCCCTGGTAGAACACCTTTTGTAAGTGGGCACATGAATGTGTGTCATATCTATGAAGTCATATTTTACTTTTTTTTTAGATAAGTAAGTTAAGTTTCACTCTTTGTGATCTTTAGGGCAGATAATGTTAAGGTCATCTTTTTTTTTTTAGGCCCACAGATAACGAGGGGGGCATATGGCCAGCTAAATGACTAACCTGTTTTACAATTTCGATACCCATTAAACTTGGGTAGTATCTGTGACACCCTACAAAATAAAAATTCAAAATCTCAATCTTAACTGGGATATGAATCAGAAATGCTTGATTTCATAGCCAGTGCTTTACCCCTCAGCCACCACACACCATTTCATGATAAATGGCTACCTTATTTATAATTATTGGAGCTGTCTTAAATTATAATTTTTTTTGAAGTTATAGTATTTATAATATTTTAATTGCTCTATTGTAAATATTTCATATATGTTGCTGATCTTAATAATTATATAATTGTATTAGAAATTACCTTTGTAAACAAGGGAGTACTGGTATTTAAAAATATTATTCTCTCTTTGTAATCAAAATAATATTTAATAATTTTTTTCTTTACTCTTGAATCCAGGAGAATGGTGACCGCACCAACAAACGAGATAATCCACACAAGTACCTTCTGTACAAGCCCACCTATGGGCAACTCAACACATTCCTGGCATCAGCGTTCAAGGAACTGCCACCCAACGGTGCCATGGTCTTGTATATATCTGCAGATGGTTGCCCAGGCAACCAGAAGCACACAGATGATGGTAAGGCTTTTGATAAATTGTCAGTTTACACACAACTTAATGCTGCACATTCAAATTTTTCAAAGATGTCATGAAAAAGGTGGAGAAATTGTAATTGCTTGTGACCATAGGATATATATGTGTTTATTTTTTTCCATAACTAATCAAATATTAAAATATATAATATTTCAATGAAGAATGCAATGTTTTAAAATGTATGTAAGAATATGAATCTTATGTTATAAGTAAAGTTCCTCTTTCGAACCTTGCAATCTATTGCGCAGATGATGTTTTCCCCCCCAACTAATGTTAGGTACCCATCGGAGTCGGGTGAACTCATGGGTGTTCTAAAAATCATGAATTTCAAAATCTCAGTCTTCATCGAGATTTGAACCCAGTACCCCAGGTTCAGAAGCCAAGCACTTAACCATTCAGCCACCATGCCCACCAGTCTTATGTTATAGGAGGCACCCTAATTTTTTAATACCCTAATGTCTTCCCAAAGCTGCCTATGATCTTGGAGGTGTGATCACTAACAGTAGGAAAGAGGGGGAGAGTCAGCCTAAAGGCAAGAAAGGAGAGTTCTACAAGGAAATGCATTGGTTAGTTTGGTTTATTTGTACACTACATTCATGTAGGTTTGAAGGACTTATTTTGTAACAGAATTTGTTAGTTAATTGTAAACATTGTTATTAGGATTTATCATGACAAAAAAAAGTATGCTAAATTCATGAAATTAATTAAAATAATTAAACATTTAAATATACTCTTAGCCAACCTACAAGTTTACTGAACAATTGTTTTATGTTCATGTTTTTATTAACAGCTTCATTAAATAGCTTCTAGGTAAATTTGAGAACCTGCTTTGAAACTCAGTATCACCTAAACTGATGAGTTGTATTGATTATTTAAATGTACATCTAGATCTTTATAGTTGTAGAATCTAGATCTAGCTGTGTCCAATCCCCTAAATCTTAAATTAGTTACTTGTATAGAAGATTGGATCAAGCATAATAAAGGTGTTAATGTTAATGGTCTTGTTTACAGTTTGCATCCAGGAGACTTGTATCCCTACACAAGGAAACCATTATTTTTAATTATAGACAGCAGCAACAGTTCAGCATTTCAGGTGAGAGACCATGATATATGTCATTGATCTTTTTAGGTAGAGACAGTAATACAATAGTCAAGACTAGTCTTATTGGTTTTTATGGAGAGACCAGAAAAGGCTTTTTGGTCTTGAGAATGTTATTGAATAGCCATGGCTAGTCTTATCTAGTCTTATTATGAAAAGATCAGGATGAAATATTAGGGAATAAAGTCTGGTCCTAAATGAAAGAAAACTGCCTCTTTGGCTATAATGGGGAGACCAAAATAGAATCTTCTTGAGCACTCAAAGCTTGTGGCACATTTAACAAGTTTGATAGATCTAGTGTTTAATATAATTGTTTGTAGTCCCTTATCTTTCAGCTGTGGGAAAATATGTGCCTCACACTTATATAGTATTTGAAAAAAAGTTAATTAGTTAATTTAATTAATGAGAACATTTAATTAGGTAATGCTTTTTTTTTGCATCAAAATTTAATTGGTTTAAAGGAATTATTCAGAAAGATGTTATTAACTGAGGCATTATCTAATTGTTTTATTTCATTTTTAGAATTTCCCCAACCTGTTTGGCCAGCCTTTAGTCTGTCTGCTCTCCCCTGAGCAAGTGCCAGTTACAATGCAAGGTAAGAATTGCATACATCAAATCTTGGATGATTGTGCAAGTGACCTAGTGTTAGTGGCATATTCCTAAGACTCTATTACATCTAGCACTGTTTTAGCTGATCTTCTATTATCCAGATTTACACTCTTAGTATAAGATCACTCTATTAAAGTAAAGTACCCTTTTTTATGTTTTTTTTCAGTAGATGTTTCTTAGCTCCATACTTTTCTTGGAACTTCAGTTTCGATAACATTTTGTTGAAATAGTTGTTTATTAAATAAAGCTTATTATTCTTTAACTAATTTTATAATGAGCTTTTCTTATTCCCTTTGTTTTATATGGGAAATATTTGGATTTTGGGTGGTTTTCAGAATGTTTAGTGATTTCCTTAGAATTCTATCTTTGACCACTCAGTCAATTGTGCAGATTTTCAGTACTTTTGGAATCTTTGATGGGTGTCAAAAAAAAAATCTTATCAGAACAGTTCTAATGTCAATGTTCCCTAGAAAAGTCTATTTAGATACAACAATAGGAAAACGGCGTGTGCTTCAAGTCAGTCAATCTCTGTTCAAGAAAGTTTAGTACTCAGTTGTTCAAGCTGTCTACCAATTTAATGATCATTTAGTCTGTTTTGCAATAAAAAAAAAAGAAAAAGTACTGGTATCCCTTTCAGAGCTTGTGATATATGGGGCTGATACTGTAAAGGTCATCTGTTTCTGTAGCCTCCGGCTAATAAGTGTGTCATTGTGGCTATTATTTACTGTGATTTTATACTTTGTATCATTATTTTACTTTTATTATTATGTATATTTAGCTTAAAAGGACATTAGTCGTCCAATCCTACATCACCTGTGTGTATTTGAGTATATAACTTTTACAAACCTGTGTCTTGTTCATTTGATAAACTATTATCACACATATGCTATCAACAATGAAGGCTCTCCAACTAAACCATTTGTGTCTGTCACCCAGTGTCTTCCTATTTTTTGTTTTAGATCAACAGCTAAAGGGTAACTTGTTTACACTGTTTCTCCACTGTCCACTCATGGCCATGTGCTGTGTCTGCAACATTGGAAACATTCCTGTCACACTGTGGGACAAGTGCCAGACTCAGGTGGACAAGTTTGTGGCGGATGCCTCCAAGTTGTTCAGCAGAGCCAGAAAGCTAGGTGAGTGATGCAGAGCTTTAATCAACCGAAACAGCATCTTAGCACTAATACAAACATACTGGTTAAGCACTATTTACCACCTGTAGGTGGCTTTTTTTTTATGTTGTGTTTAATTTGAATATTTAAAATGTAAAGGTGCGCTAATTAGAAATGGTTCAACATTGTCGGGCTTATTGCATCTGTTATGTTTAATAGGTTGGTATTTTATAGTCTGTAGTTCAAGACTATGTTTTATGGTTTAATGTTTTATATGTTCAGTTTATTTGATCTTTTGTTTAATATATATTGCTTTTTAGTTTCATGCATCTTTTATATTCCATGGGTTATGGAAATATAGGGTTATTTTTTTTTTTATTGGTTGTAGGAATGTTCCTAAAAATAGGTTAGGATTACTTAAATAATAAATTTGTTTTTTTAATTTGTCCAGACCATGCCTATGTTCAGTTTCTTGGAGATGATTTCTTGCGTCTGCTGTTACTTAGATTTGTTTTCTGCTATATTGTCCTCATTTTACACAGAGGCTTTAAAGTAAGTATCTTTGACTTCATTGAAGTTCATATTTACTGTTTTATCATCATTATTAGTTTGTATGCCCAGTGCATTCTGGTCAAATCATTTTTTTTGTGAAGGTGTGTGTGTGATATCTGGGATGTGTGAATGAGTGATAAAACCTCTTGGCTACCTATCGAGGGGGCTTGAGTTCAAACCTGACTCAAGCAGAGTTGTATTTGCTGAACACCTAAAGTTGGCACAAATTCCTTCTCCCATTATTCATTGGTGGCTGAGTGATAAAGTGCTTGGATTATGAACCGAGCGGTCTCGGGTTCAAATCTAGGGGAATCCTGGGATTATGAATTTCAGGATATTTAGTACATCTCTAATGAGTACTTGACTTTAGTTGGGGAAAGTAAAGATGGCAAGGTTTGAAAGGAGTGTGGGATGTTCCCTGGTCCACAAAAAAGATTGAACCAATTCGCTCTGAGAATGCTATAAGCATGAAAGTTGTGCTTTACAAAAGCCATACAAAAAAGGTTTCCATTCTTCATTAAGGTCATCAAACACATATTGAGTTTAAAATTTCCAGTCTACATCAGGATTCAAACCCCATCCCCCCAGGTAGTCAATTGCTTTATTATATCACTCAGTCCTGACAGACACATACAGTTGCAGACCTATTAAGACTTCAGTATTTGAGTCCATTTTGCTCACCTTCTCGCTCTTCTAAAATCTAAAAATCTATTAAATTTCAAACATAGCTTGAAATGAAATGCTGTATTTCAGGGGCCTAGCTACTATCCCGCTTCACATCCTGCATTGCCCACAGATGAAATCTTGGAGCACCCAACGCTGTACAAACTTGTTCTCGACCTTGCCACCATGCTAGAGGTGCGAAGCTTGTTTGCAGAGCCTGGGGATGTGGATATATCAGCATGAGTGCACAGGAAAAACTGATCCTTGTAATTTTGTGTACTTTTTTTTTTATATTCCAAACATAAATAGAAAAAGAAGAAAATGTGAAAAGAGAAAAGGCACTGAGTATACTCCAGTACAGGAACTAAACAAACATTGAATTTATCCGTAAAGATATATTGTTTCTCCTCTTCGTTGTGATCACATTATTGTATTGAGCGGAATGTGTGTAGAGAATGCAATTGTCTTTTCCAGTTTCATTCAGCCATGTCAATTATTTATTGTTCATCCAGATTGAGATTTCCTTCCTTTAGACATTGTAAAGATATTATTTTATTCTGTTTATTATTTAGACGAGTGGTTTCCAAACTTTTTTCCCTCACGGAACACTTTGCACAGCCTGAGTATTTAGCGATCACTTTGCTTATTTTTTTAGCAGAGATTACTTTTTATGGTGGTCTACTAGTTAGTTATTCCAGTAGTTTGTGGAACACCTATTCAGACCTTGTGTTCGTGGAACACAGTTTGGGAAACGCTGATTTAGAGATTGATCGGAATGAGGGTAAGAGGGGAGGGTTGATCATGTGTGTTAAAAAGACAAAAATCTGGTCTGCCATTCATTATACTGTTGTGGGACTTGTTTTCTAAATAGTATTTATAACATTTGTTGGTACTTTGCATATCCAGTGAGTCAAGAAGTGGACACATATCTTGTACTTTTTTGCAAGCTAATAGTACCATATTCTATTGAATCTAAGCCATGGCTGAATCATAGCATCACCTTATATTTTGTGGGGAAAACAAAAATCTCAGCAGCTGATATTCCATCCCATGTTAGCACACAATAATAATGATAATAATAAGAATAAGAATAATCTTTATTATCCTTGAGGAAATTTGTTTTACAATTGTGCATTTAAAAAAACAATACATAATTAGAGCCATCATTTGTACAATAGCACACAAGATATACATTCATAACCCAGTTTCTCTTTAACATTACTTGCGAAATACTTTTGTCATCATCATCATGGTACCCATTCACCCTAACCTTGTGTCTAAACCTAACGGAAGTACAAAGTCCAAGTGGCAAGAGATAGTTTTGTCAAAAAAAGTATGCAACAGAGAAGCAGAGCACTGACTTCAAACCATCTTCCTCTAGTCATAAATATGATGCATACCTACTCATTGTTAATTTAGCTTCTTTTCTATCTAAAAATTGTCTAAGTGTTATTTTGAAATCTTATTAGTAAATATGTTCTTTTCTTAAACAAGTGGCTGTCACTTGTCTGTTCATTTACAAGTTTTTTAATTTGCCAGCACTAGCTGTGACCAAAATGTAAACCACCTGCCAACTTCAGGCTCTACAAAAATACAAAAAAAGGATGCGGCTTAGATTTGATAGAATATGGTAATTTGTTACAACATTCCTTCATCATATTTTGTTGAACACAAAAGCCAGTTTAACAAGTATAAATAGAAACTTTGTTAACAGCTCCGCTGTTGAATAGATTGAACATTCCTCATTTTGACTTAGACATATATTAAGGTTATAGTGTTTTGTTCTCTTCCATAAAAGCATTAAATTGGGATTCATTAATAGTAGCACAAGCTTTGTCAATTTCTTTAAAAAAAAAACAATTTTTTTTTACCAACAAACCAGTGGACTTACTTTTTTTAGTTTGCTGAGTGTGATATCACATTTTTTGTTGTTTTTACTTTGAACTAAACTTTGTTTGTCACTAAAAAAATTTATACTTTATTAACTAAATTCTTAATGCTTGAATTTTAAATAAATGGTTAAAATGGATTTTAATACATAAATTTTAATTTGTATAGCTTTTAACCCTTGGCCTACATTAAATGAAAAGAGGAAATATTAAGAGCAGGACATGGTATAAATTGTGCCATTCTTGTTTCAACTATAGTTATATAATTATTGTTTTTTAACCTTTAAAGAATAAAAAATAATAAAAGCTATTTTTATCAATACAGACCAATTTTTTTTAGATTTTTTATATGGTGAGATCAGTGAGACATAATTTAAAACTTTTTCAAGAAGGATTTTAGTTGACTAGGTCTCTACTTAAAGAAGAATTTATTAGATTTAAACTTGTTAAATACACAGTATACATGTACATTTTCACCAAATATATATCACTTAATATTGTAATTATGGTAGTATATTTTGTGTAGAACTATTATATAGATCATATTTCAGAAATCACAGCAAGTCATTATTAAATCTGAATATAATTTCCTTAGTCTAATGCTTAGTTTTATTCTGAATGTTACATGTTAACTTCTTATTTGGTTTACTATGAGTAAAAAAAAAAAAAGCATACATTTAGAACTGGACCCTGAATATAGAACTACTATCATTGAAAGTTTTGTATTGTCTAGAATTTAGCATTCCAAACTTCGGCAGATTAGCTCATCCACAAACCTGTTGAATTGGTTGTACCAGAGTATTAATATAACTAACTTGCTGAAAAGTAATTTTAATATTTTTTAAATGAAATTTTCTTTTAAAAAGAGTTGCTTGGAATGGTTAGCATATACTATACAACACTGAAACAACAGATGACTTTATTTTGATTTTTTCTCATTAATGCCTTAAAGAAATTAAGATTTATAACTTTTTTTAAAATATGAAATTTACAAACAGGTAGAATTATGGTTCTAATGTTTAGAAACTTCTTACATCTTAATAACTATTGGTTAATTGTTGGTTAATATGCATGACTAAATGCATGACGTGTAGGATGTAATCATCTTCTTTTTTGGAGTAACGTCTGTATTATATAAGATAAGAAGAAGATAAGATAACTAGGACCTAGGACAACCTTATGCCGGTCACATTGACATTTGACAATGTCATTACATTTTGTTTTTGACTTAGTTGATTTGAATTTGTGGTGTTACTGTGCTAGAAATATTTTAAATTAGAGATAGTTGAATGAATATATATTTTTTTAATTGTGCTGTGACCCAAAGACTGACAGATTTATTAAATTCTGTTCACAAATCAGACAAGTTTTTTTTTTGTTTTTCAAAGATTTGTAAACGTCAACATTTTGAACATTTTGTTTTTATGGTAACCTTGATGTATTTTAAAAAGCTCATTTATAAATACATATAAATACATTTCACGTTTTGTTTGTTTACTTGTTAAGACGTTGCTTGGAAACATGAAGTTTTTATTTTGTTTTAAGCCAGTATTGATGAATCCAATTTTTTTTTATATTTGATTTGTATTGTTTTGTTACTTTTTTAAACAAATTTAGTTGTACACATTTTGTTTTAGAAATGGGTAAATTTTTTGTTGTTGTTTATTTTGTTCTTTATAAAAAAGGTCAATCTATATTTATTTATTTCATCGATAGAGTCTTGAAGCAATAAAGTTTGGTTCGATACAGTGATAATGTTTATGGTAGGGTACACCTTTATATTTTACACCATAGCGGGTACATACGATTTTCTATATACGGATTTCTCAATTTAAAAAGACTGTCTCAGTGAGGGGGTGTGGTGGTTGAGTAGTAAAATGTTTGGCTTCTTTATCGAGAGGTCTGTAATTTAAATCCTGGTGAACTTTTGGACTTCAGTATATTTAGTATGCCCCCGAGTCCTCCCACCTCATTAGGGAAATAAAGGCGTTCATTGTGCTGGCCACATGCACCCTAATAATAATAAAAATGAAAACTGGTATGTCAGAATCTCCCTAAAGTATTTAAGATCAATAACAGTTTTTATTCTTATGAAGCTGAAATACTTTAAATATAGTATCCAAATATTATTTTATATACTTTCTTGATATTGTTTGACAGGGCAAATGATCTTGCAATGAACAGTGTGAGCCCTATTGTTCTGAACAATCTCTAGCATAATACTTTCTTTTCTAATTCAAAGTGATATGATTATTTATATTCATTTATTTTTATTTTTTTAAAATTCTTTCATTTATAGTTATAAAAAAATTATTGTTTTATAATTTGTAATATCCAAGAATATACCCCCATTTGCTATATGAACAATTATAATTTTTTTTACAAAACTATTTTTTTGTTTTTAATCAACTTTTCTAAAAATACATATATATTATTTCCAGTTTTTAACATTTGTTGCTTCTTCATCATTATTAAAAAATTTTTTTTTTTAGTTTTAAGGACAGTTCATGTGTAATTGTACACCGCTCTGCCATCTCAAATTGTTGCAGTTAATACCCGTTTGCCTGTTGGAAGTATGGGCCAACCACAAAAATACATTGCCATCTTATATTTGACTCTTTTTATTTATTATTTGCCTTCCAATATCACTGTCAAATTTTTCAGTCGAGACTTATTTAATAACCATATTAAACTGATGCTAATTTTAATGTTGTGCAAAATTTATATTTATTCTTATTATATACATTACTGATGAATCAAACTGAATTTTTTTTTCCCTTAACTCTAAAATCGTTTTTTCGTTTACACAACAAAATTCAAAATATTTTCTGTCAGTTTGGGTAACACTCAACATTACAAATAAACAAATGTATTTAATGAATTAAAAGTTAACTAACACAAAGTACGAAATGAAAATATATTTTAGAAGAAAAGTTGTATGTAAACCAATTACACTTTTGTTTATAATCATTAAATTTTTTTTCTTCAAAATTGAAAGTCTTATTTTAATATTTTTTTTAATAATGATAGCACAATTTTATATTGATTTGTTTTGTGAATTATTGGTGAAGTGCAATTCTTTTTTTTTTCTGGGTTGATTTGTATTTTAATTTTACTTTCAAACACCTTTTTCATTTTTAGCTTGAAAAAATGGGATTATTAATTAATTTTTTTTAAAAAGCTTTTAGCTAACTATAACTTTTATGTAAAGAAAGTGATACTGACATAGTGGAACATATAATTTCCTACACCTGCAAGCACAAAGGTTACTGAATCCAAAATCTACTTTAACCAAAAAAGTCGAAATTTTGTATGCCCTTTGTCTCAGTTTTGAGATGTTGATGTTTTGAAATCCAAATCCATTCCTTATTATTTATTGCATAAGTGTGGAGAGAATGAATATTCATCCCCATTTCTACCACTTTCATCATCTTAAAATTATCTGTGTGTGAAGTTGTTTTTAAAATGTTTTTTTCCTCTATAAAATCTCTGTCATAGGTAAATTTTCAACTTTGTACTTTTCTATTGATTGTATTTATTTTTCTTGTGCTATTTTTTTATTTTTTTAAAATTATTATTTACTTCAGTAAAAGTGTGGAACTTGACATTTGCTAGTACAGGTACATAGTTATTTATTTTGTTACTTGTTGGCTATCTGGAATATTATGATGAAAGGTGTTTAGAAAAAGAAAATATGAGCACTTGTTTAGGATACAAATTTTGAATTTTGAAAATTTATTTATATTTTTTTCATAGTTGTGAAAATCCTGATTTTAACTCTTGAAGCCTAGTCATTCCTTATAAAGTTGTCAAACATTCTGTTTAAAAACAAAATGGGGGGGGGGGGGAGGTTAGGCCAAACTGTTAACAAAATTAGTTTAGATCTTTTGTAAATATTGTGTCCTAATGTTGTTTCAGAATAATTTTGTTTAATGTAATTTTTTTTTTCCTAAGTAGTTTTTTATTACAAATAATGTTGTTACATTTTTTTTTGTACTTTTGTATGCTTAACTATTTACATATATAAAAAAGAAAAAAAGTGTTAATAAAAATTGTCCATCCTGCTTAACCTTCTATGTGTTTGTTTTTCTGAAAGAATAGTTCATTTCGTGTATGCTCACACAATTTAAGGTTTATGTTGTTATTAACAGCTGGACTAAATAGCTTCTAGGTAATTTGGAAAAACCTGCTTTGAAACTCAGTGTCACCTTAACTGAAGGGTTGTATTGATTATTTAAATGCACATCTAGATCTTTATAGTTGTAGAATCTAGATCCAGCTGTGTCTAATCCCCTATATCTTAAATTAAAAATAAAACAGATTTCATGGAATCACAACCTTGATATATAGATCTTAGCAGAATTTAAGTTACTGATTAACATGTATGACTAGATTGATACATGAAAAGTGTAGGACCCAATAATCTTCTCTTTTGAAGTTACAACAGTAATTATAAGACGGCTATGAAGGTCTTGAGCCAAACGTGTTTTTCCTCGGCACTAGATTTAAAATCTATTTATAATATAGATCTAGATCTAATATAGAAAAAATGTGGGGTTAAGACAAGTACACAATAAAGTAATAACAAGAAAAACATTAAAAAATACTTTTTAAAAAACAAAGCTTATACATGGTGATAATTGTATCAGTTGTTTGGATCAGTCTTGTAAAAGGTCTAGACCAAAAAAATAAATCTGTGTGATTAGAAATATTTTTACCCATTGTTTTTGTTGAGCACAAACTCATGCTTTTAGCTTTCTAAATACACTATAATCCTACCACTTGTCTGGACCAGTTGGAGAATTGTAGGGGTAGGATGAAAGAAAGAGATATCTGGGTGAATTTTACAGTACATGGTTTTTAAAAGCATTTTTAAAAAGGGGGAACGTCACAACTCAGGCCAACATGCTAATAAATCACTCTGCTTGTGAGGTACTAGAGAAGATTGTTTAGTTATATATAATTGTTTGTTTCAATTTAGAGAGGTAACCTGTAAATTGGATATCACTTTAGTCAAGTACATATTCTTTCCCTTGTTTGAGATACCAAACAAAATAATTAACTAATTGGTTAATTTTGATTCTTGAGTTGTCAAGTAAAAGAAATTTTGGGAAAAATTTCTGCTTGATCCAAGAACGGGTGTGGTAGAAATAACCTGTACAAGCTTTTTACTAGATAGAGAGAATGAGTTGATATAAGCTTTAAGTTTCATTAAGTTATCAACTTATTTTATAGACTGTAGGTCAATGCATTAATTCAAACTATTATTTATATAGTTTAAAACAAGAAATGAAATTGCTTTTTTTTATAATATAAAATAATTATTTTTAAGAAAATATATATTGTATATAGATCAATCAATAATCAATAGATAATCAATAGCTTTAGATCTATGTACATTTTCAAATAAATTGAGTGAAGCTCAAAGTAGTTACTTTTGCATGTTTTTTTTTTTCAAATTAAAGTTATTTATAGCGTTCAGATCTATATAGTTCAGTGTAAGGATAACCACGTAGCTTTTTATTTTTATTTTTTGTGAATAGCATCCCTTGTTATGTGTCCAATCACATTACAATGTACGAGTGAGTGTGGACCGCTGTTTTCTTTAATGTTTAATGAGCTTTTTTAATGTGCTCTCTTTTCACCAATTTTTGAGTGTATTTTATTTTAAGCAAAAAAAAAAGTTTTTGTGTTTCAATATTTTTTTGGTAATGGAAAGTAAGAGTATTGAGAATTATTCAAATGACGCACCTCATTTTTTACACACAATTCATCATCATGAAATTCATGATCATTGTAAAATGAGTTCAGATCTGAAAATGAAATCCTTGAATTTAGATTTAGATCTAGGACAGTCGATGCAAAATTCAGAAGTATCATCCGTTAACATTCAAGGCAATGAATCACAGAATCAGCATTTCAGTTTAGGAAATCCATTACAGTCTTTACCATTACCAGTATTACTACCTCCACCAATGACGCCAATGTTGCATTTTCCACATTTCAGCAATGCTCAGCAAAGCACACTCCATCGAATATTTTACATTGTAAGGCAACTTGGCAGTGGATCTTATGGGTAAATTTTAAGTTCTAAGTTTGTTGTTTTAATTTTTAAATCATAATCTACACTAGATAAGACCCTAATTTAGTCTCTAGACTAGCTCTAGATTATTATTTTTATACTAATTAAACTTTAAATTATAGATATATTGACAATATTGTCTAGAGTAGAGTGTAGATCTAATAATTACTAAGTTAGTAATAAGGGTAATAGACTAGCTCTAGATAACTAGATTATTTAAATGTACTTGGACTTGACCTAGCCAAAAGACATTTTTGAAAATAAAATAAAAAATCTAGAGATCTATATTTCTCTTGAAAAACTCCAGGGTTCCATGGAATCTCCCCTGTTAAAATTGAGTGGTGGAACGCTGTCTTCACATCCTAAAAATGTTCCAAAAGGAATAAAGTCCAACTTTCTACATTTTTTCATTTTTTTTACTTTTGATCACTAAATTAAATTGTACCCAGATAGGCTTCCATTCTCATATAATGCGCAATCTCTAATTGGAGATACCTTCAGCTGATTCTGGAAAGATCACTGTTGCTGATAAACTTGTGAAAAAGCTAATTGCTTAAAAATAGGAGCACACTGTTGGGGATGGAGGTCATGAATTTAAACACTGATACGTTTTTTGTTTGCTAGACTTGTATTGAAATTTATGACTATTTAGGTCAAAACAAAGAAAAAAAGAAAAGCAAAAAAAAAAAAAAACCTTTACAAATTTAAAAACAATGTTTATATAGCTTCTATTAATTATTAAGCATATTTGTATCAATTAGTTTGGATTAGTCATGTAATTAAATTTGTAATAAATCTAGAATAACAATAAATCTACAAATATTTGTACCAATTGTTTTGGTTGGTAAGTGCTATTAGTTTTCTCAATATGCTATGATCCTATCACTTGCCTGGACCAATTGGAAAGGGGTGTGGGGGAAAGAGGGGTTATCTGGGTAATAACTTATTTTTAAATACACATCTATAATGATTAAAACAAATGACGACATGAATTTGTTGAACTTGAGGAAAGCATCTTTTAGCCTGTACAGTAACCACTATGCCAGGGTAATGCTTATGGTAGGTTTTGTAGTTATCTAGTGTTAGTTTCAAATGTTTCTCTCTACAAAGTATAAGAGGGGATTAATTCAACTTTACAATATCTTCTATTTTCATAAGCACTTCCCTGGCACAGTGGTTACTGCACAAGGTAACAATATAGGTCAAGTAAATTTCTTTCCCTTGTTCAAGATACCAAACAAAATTATTAATTACCAATAGTGAATTAGCCTGTAACTGATTGGTTAATTTTTCTTTATTATTGATTCTTGTTTTGTCAGGTAAAAGAAATAATTGGTGCAAAATTTCAACTTGATCCGAGATTGGGTGTGAGAGAAATAATGTGTACAAACCTTTTGCTAGACAGATAGAGTGAGTTGATATAAATTAAAATAATAATTTATGACTTAGCTCTGTGATTATAAATTTGTTCTTCATTCATCAGTATTTAAGTTAGGAAACTACCATAAGTCTTTACTCTTTGGGATGTTTGTGGGTGATTGGCAAAAACTGCTTGGCTACCTATCAAGGGCACTCAAGATTGAATCCCACTTGAGCTGAGCTGTGTTTGCTGAGCTGTCTAAAGGTAGCACAGAAACATGGCACCTTCTCCTCCTTCAGGTCCACAACTGACTCTGAACTGTAGCCCTCTGAGCATGCAATAAGCATGAGAGTTGCGCTATACAAAAGAAATTTTAAGTTTAAAAGCTGCATTTTATGAGTTTAGCTCTGAATTGTGAATAATTATTGCAACTTGTTACCGTTATGATATAATATTCCTTAGGCTTAGTGAAATTTGTACGTGTCTGTGATATGTGATAATTTAGGATGCAGCAAAATGAGATTTCTTTTGATGTTTTTTTTGTAAACATATGAACATTTAATTGTATAGTTGTTTTGTTTTTTTACTGCTAATGTTATATTATAGTAGCAAGTCTTAGTTGTTTTTAACTATCTAAAAAAAATTCAATCTGACCACTTGATCTTATTTTAATCATGAATTTTTCTTTTCCCCATGGGCTGCAAGTGAAGTGTTTCTGGCCATTGATATTATGACTAGAGAGTGTCTGGCTATAAAGAAGATGAGAATGGATGAAAATGTTAGTATTTTATTTCTTGGACATGCATTTTAATTTCTAGTTGTATTATACTAGTGTTCTATACATTATAAATCTATGAAACAATAGTCTATAGAAAACTTAATCTCTGGTGGTTTTCTTGGCTAATGGTCAGTTCCTAAAAAAAAAAAAGGTTGTTTGTATAATTGGATATATAGGAGGGTTCCTAAATATTTTGGATCACAATGGCAAGGTGTCTGAAATGACGATCTCAATGTTTAGTTTTGAAATAATCTTTAATGGGTAGCTAATATTAGTTAGGAAAAGAAAACCTTTTTTCTGTTTCAATAAGACTATTAGTTTATAATTAGCATTTTATTGATTACACTAATAGTGTCAGACCTATGGTAACTGTTGCTCATGTGAATGGATTTATTTGGGAAATATGAGATGCTATTCCTCTTTTGATCTTTTTCTTTCTTACCCTTTGTTGGTACCCAGTCCCTTGGTTTGTAGCTCCAAAGAGCTAGTACAACTAAACCAATGTAGCAGTGTTATATTGTTAACTCTTTCTCTCCTAATTGAAGATGCCAACGTTGATTTGACCCCTATTATACTAAATTGATTTTTGAATTTATAAACTTTAATTTGTGTTGTGTAAAAAGAGCATGCTTTCTCCTACAATTTGATACCAAATAAAACATTTTCTCTTAACAAGCAATAAAGTTATTGAAGTTTAGTCATAACAGGATAGTGAAATACAAATGAGTAAAACGAATATTACTATCAAAATGTGGAAAATAATTATGGAGAGAAAGAGTTAATGTAAAACTTGAAACATGAACAAGCTTCTTTTTAAACACAACTGAATCTATCTTTTATGTATAAAAGACACAGATTCGGCTTGAAAGTAGATTGTATGTAGAAACACAGGGGGAGGGGGGGGGGTAATTAAAACAAGATATAACTCATTACAAATACATCATGTCTTTTCTCTTCCTCATCTCTTGTTGCTTGAACCCCTTTTTTCACTAGTAGAACTTAAACAACCTTCTTTTTAACAAAACTAAATATAAATTTTATTTGTAAATACAAAAAGCTTTTAATTTCAATGTAGAAACACTAATGAAATAAATAATTAGACTAAAAACAAGATGTAAATCACTAAAAATACATGTATTCCTGTCACGTCTCTGGCTTCAACTTCAGACCAGTTTCTATTAAATTGAACTACGACATGCTACCTCATGATTTCATCAGAGTCTATTCAGCCTGCCAAGCCGAACCATCTTCCTACCTTTACTGATGGTTACATCAGAAACATGATTTGTACACTCTATAACACCCAGTTTGTCTTCTTTAATCTTGCATGAACAACTAGCATTGATTAATTGTAAACATTCTTTAATAACTTATACTGCTGTGTCCTATTAATGTTTATTTTTTTGTTTTAATTTTTTTCTCTAGATTTCAGATGACATTGTGAAAAAAGAATGCAGTATCTTACAAACTTTAAATCACAGAAATGTTGTCAAGTTGAAGGATGTCCTCAATGTTGTTGGGCATGCGCACATTCCCCGGTCTATAATGTTTGTTTTTGAATTGTGCTTCTGTGACCTCTGGTCCATGATCCTTAGCGAGCAGGTCCATTTAACGTTGTCCAATATCAAGTCCATTATGCAGCAGCTCCTTGAAGGTCTACGTTACATTCACAGGTAAAAAAAAAAATGTTTTATAGATGCCAGTTAATAACATTTTTATCCAGATTTAATGTAGCTGTTTTAAACCTGAAGATAGATGTTTCTGTTTGTATCCAAATTGTGTCTGGTCAATATCTCAGCCTTCAGTCTGTCACCTTTGACTTGAA
Source organism: Biomphalaria pfeifferi (assembly GCA_030265305.1). NCBI lineage: Eukaryota > Metazoa > Mollusca > Gastropoda > Planorbidae > Biomphalaria > Biomphalaria pfeifferi. The sequence continues at coordinate 974,732 of JASAOG010000083.1, forward strand.
CACCAGCTTAAACACCTTCAATATGATTTTAAAAAATATTCTTTATTGTTAAAACTATTTTTTTTTTTTAAATCTATTATCCATCTGATCTTGTTTATCATTGGTAATATTGAATTAGGAAATAGCCAGAGAAAAAGTTTTAGCAGTTTATAATTATTATTATTATTTGGCCTCCTTCAGTTGTAGAACGACTCTGGTTCATCTCGAACACTTTTTCATGTGGCTGTGCAGCCCTATTTTGGAGACACTCCCGTCCATATATATTGCAGGTCAAAGTGGCTTTCACTTTGGTGGTAGAGGAGCTGGCCATTTTACGTATGGCACACTTTTATTCTAGAGCTGAGGCCCATGCTTTCTCGCTGTCCATAGCTTTCTTAGACACCATCTCTCTCCAATTAGTGCAATCCAGGGCCATGTCTTTCCAATGGTCAGTATCAATGTTCACTGATTTTAAATCTCTTTTAACCACATCCACATAACGGAGGTCGGGGCGACCAGTTTTTCTTGAGCCAGACACTAGTTGTACATACAGAATGACTTTCAGGATGCTAATTTGTAAGTTAAGTTCACCTTTCAATCCCTTGCGGTCTATCGGGCAGATGATGGTCATCTGGTTCTGTGCCCACAGTTTACAGGGTGTAATGTGGTCGACCAAGTGATAAGTGTTAATCTAGTTGTAAATGGAAATTAGAGACTGTCATTGGTTGTCCTGGCTGAATCAGGCAACCCATTCCATGCTCAAATGTCACTTGGAAAGAAAAATTTCTTGTACGAATTTGTCCTAGCATAATTTATCTGTGAGCAACAACTAGAAATCTATTTGTTCTCCTCCTGGATGTAAGAGAACCAAGGAATTTTTTACATTTTTATTCTAAAACTTTTTTCTTCTCTACAGTTTAAGAATAATTCATCGTGATCTGAAACTCAGCAACATATTGATCACAGAAGATGGAGTGGCTAAAATAGCAGACTTTGGGATGGCGAGATATGAATGGTACCTTTAATTTTTTTTTTTAAGTATACTTGAAAGATTTGTGTTAATATGAACACATATGTATATATGTACCTAAAAATATAGGTATGTATATATTGTAACGGAGGCGCAGTGCCTGAGTGGTAAAGCGCTTGCCTTCTGAACCGCGGTCCCAGGTTCAAATCCTGGTGAAGACTGGGATTATTATTTCGGGATCCTTGGGCGCCTCTGAGTCTACCCAGCTCTAATGGGTACCTGACATTAGTTGGGGAAAAGTAAAGGCGGTTGGTCATTGTGCTGGCCACATGACACCCCAGTTAACCGTAGGCCACGGAAACAGATGACCTTTACATCATCTGCCCTATAGACCACAAGGTCTGAAAGAGGAACTTTACTTTTATATATTGTAACGACAGTCACTATCCAGGCTCTCTGCAAACACTGCACAACACGACACAGCTTAACTTAAAGAACTTGACAACTCAGGTCTCCAAATAACACTTTTAATGCCTAATAAATTAACATCCTATTCTGTAAAATTGGCAACACGTAACACATTGACTATACAAATGCTTCACCATTCATAACCCCACTCCCGTATCACCTCTGTACTGTGGTACCAGATTCTACTGGCCTCTCTTCCTCATCCTGGACTTTAACTGGATTCGTCTATACCGAATCACATCTTCAATTGCGAGGCTTAAGTCTCTGGCATCGTAGCTCTCTTTATATTGGTTCCCCAAAGGCCTTCTTGAAACCAATAGAACTTTGCTAGTTCCTTCTAAATGATTGCATAACCATCTCGACATGAATGACAAAGCTTTCCTGGAGCATGCCACTTGTCGCAGTTGACTGCTTCACAAGCGCTTGGCCTGTGTTGTCAGCAGATTACATGAGTAGCTCTAACTCCATCACCACCATGGTGGTCCTTTTGGCACATTGTAGACACATTAAAAATATTAATTTAATTTTGCTTTTAAAAAGAATGACATAGATCAGACTCGATGACAAGCCTTATAATTTATCTAATTTTGTCTGTCTAGTAAAACGTTTGTACACATTATTTCTCTCACACCTAATCTCAGATCAAGTTAAAATTTTGCATAATTATTTCTTGACGAAATAAGAATCAATAACAAAAATTAACGAATTAATTAATTAACTATTGATAATATATTATTTTTTTGGGTATCAAACAAGGGAAAGAAATTGTACTTGACAGAAGTGGTGGTATAAGTTGAATTAGTCCCCTTTAGGAGGCTTGAGCCCTTGAGTTTGAATTCAAGCCGTACAACTTATTTTATGCATTACAAAGTGCTCCCCCACCCAAGTTCCTAATTGATCCAGACAAGTGATAAGATCATAATGCATCGAGAAAGCTAAAAGAATGAAATTGTGCTAAATAAAAACAGTTGGTAAAAGTATTTCTAATTACATAGATTTATCATTATTATTCTAGAACATTAATTACACGACTGATCCAAACTAATTCCTACACTTCATATAAGCTTTGTGTTTAGAAAGTTTTGGGCCTCCACATTGTGTGGGCTTCTCAATACCTTTGATTGATTAAGCCTCATAAAGCTGTTAACCACCACATAATTTTTAGTCTTGAAGAAAAGCAAAACACTTGAAAAATGTTTGTGCATGAAAAATGTTTGTAGCATATTTTACACAGCTGATCATTTTTCTTCTTCCTAACAGCCATAGAAGAATCTATTCTCCAAATATTGCAACACTACACTACAGGTCACCTGAACTGTTGCTAGGATCCACCAACTATGGTCCAGCAGTGGATGTGTGGTCACTAGGTTGCATTTTTGTTGAGCTGTTCAACAGGAGCAGATTTATACATGGCGACACAGAACACGCACAGGTTGGGTTTGTTTTAAAAAAACATATTTTGATTGCACAGTAATTGGACATTCATTTCATGACAAAGAAACTTCCTACCATGCGGTTTTGTTTCTCAAAACCAGAATTTGGGAAAGGTAAAAACGTTTGTTGGTTGGATATTAATATTAGATTTAGATTTGCAAGAGTTTGTTTTTTTACCTCCTAGTGTAGGTATTTGCACATCATTATTAGGTTGTCCCAATGATAATTTCACTTTGAAAATGCATTCAAATAATGAAATGAAATAACACAGGTAAAAAGCCAACAATATAAGCTAGAAGACACTGGTAGTGAATGTTGAACAAGAAGTTTAATAATAACGAAGAGAACCGTCAAATGTTGTTAAGCTAAATCTCTACGTTCACAAAAACTGCTTCTCTCTAGAGCCATCAATAGTATTCTGTTTACTTTTTGATATTCTTCCTAGCCTTTTTCTTTACTAGTCATGTCATTGTCTCTTTAAGTCGTTGATTGCTGGCAGTCTAAGTTTTCTTTTGGCTTCTGCGCCTGTCTTAATAAGGGTTTCCTTTTGGTTCTCACAGCCTTTGTGAGAGCTCTGCAACTGTATCTTTCTTTAATACCCTCCTCCTTTAAGCTCGCCAAAGATCAACTTTGGCATGTGGCCATCTCCCATACGGTACAGGTGTTTGACCAAGCTCAGCTGTCAAATGATAATTAGTACTTCTTTACTGTCCATACCATCCTATAGCAGAGAATAGTTAATTTGTAATGTAGTCTTGCCGTTTGTAAAATCAGTCCAAAGTGGGAAAAATGTGTTTTGTTTTTTTTGCTACCTTTTCAGTGAAATAATAATTGTTCTGCATTATGTTCTTTTGTTAAGAAAAATCTTCTAATGCCTTGACATCTGAAATAAATGAGGATTTTATTTTTAAAGTTAACTTTTAAGGGGGTCATCTACCTTGAAAACTTTTTTTGATTCTGACTTTTTAGGCTGTTTAATGTATTCAAATTATGTATTTGACCATAGGAACACATAATATGCCTGTAAAAAATATTTTTTTAATGAAATTCAACTTTTTTTCATCATAAGGGGGTGTCGAGGGGTCAGATCATCTCATTTCTAAGAATGTGTTTCTGAAATAACCATTACACCTACAGGTCTGAAATTTGGTATATTTATAGTCACCCTATCTCCTTACAGGATTTTGAAAAATATATAGATTTTTATTTTTTAATTTTACCCTCTTCTGCAGACAGCATTTTCAGACATTGTAACCAATTAAAATGTCTTTTACTCTTTTTCTGTAAACATTTTAAGACATTTTCTTCTGTCGTCCTGTGCTAAGACCATATTTAAACATGTATACCAAATATTATTATAATTGAATTGATAGTTTTTGAGAAAAGTGATTCTTAAGAACACATACCCATGTAAAATTGACATTTTGAGAAAAATCAAAATTAAAGTTTCAATGAGTAAGAATAACAAGATATGCATGTCTAGTGTTCAAAAAGATGTTTTATTTAGCTCATGTAACATTTTTTTTTTTATATGCTTCACTGTACCCATAAGAAAGATGATATAGCTCTGCAAAATATTTGTAACTTAACTTTACTACTGGAGATATTTTTAGTTTGTAATTTTTTTAATGACCTTGTTTAAGCTCTTTTTTTTTCTCTTATGTTCTAATGTTGAAAATGTATATTTTGGACACAGTCTGCCGAGATAAATTTATGCCAGAGATTTTTTTTTTTTCATTTTATTATAATTGTTTTACTGTTTTTACATCGCCATTGATGATATGAAATTCTCAAAGGCAATGTGATAAAGATTTATGTCTGATTATGTTAACATAATGTCTTTACTTCATTCTTTCTTTTTATCCAGTTACTTTTTATGACAAAACTGTTTGGAACCATTGACAGAGCCTCATTTCCTCCTGATTTGGATTTGCCTTATTTAGACTCCATTGTGCTACCAGTCCACCCACAAGGAACCATTGACAGTGTCCTTGAAAAGGAGGTCAAAGATGCCCATGCTATAGACTTGCTTCAATCCATGCTTCAGCTGAACCCTGAACGCCGACTTAATTGCTCAGATGCCCTAGAGCACGACTTCTTCTCTGTGTCTCCCTGTCTGGTGCCTGTCAGGCTTGTAAATAGAAACAACCAGGTAGCCACAGAAATAAATGATGAGCACCAGGTTTCCAGCTCCTCTGATGGAGATGCCGCTGCAGTTGATCGGAAGTCTGCCCCCTTAGTTTTTCACCATCACTTTCTGGGATGGCCCATGACTTACCAACCTCCCATTCCTGTTATACTATCCCACTTCTATCAGCCTGATCGATAGTAGTGCATCCTCTTTTTTTTTTTCTTAGCATGGCAGAACTTGAATGACTTTGTACAATTTTCCCAATCAGCTCCTATTTCCAGTTGCTATCTTTATTTCCTAAGCAAAGGTAGATAAAGGTGAAAAAGATCATTTTTCTACATTACAATAAACAGACAAAAGAAATGCAAAAGAAAAAGAAGAGCTAAAAAAGGCGATGAATTCTTTGTTACAAAAGTAAAACTTCTGAAACTTAAATACAGAATCTCAAACACTCAGTTTCTTTGGTTGACCTTGTACACTTTAATTTAATTTTAAATGTAGAGTTGAAATAAATATAGCTTGAAAAAAATCTGATTTGTATTTTCCAATAGAATAAATTTCTTTTTATGTATGAGACAAGAAAGAGTTCCTCTTACACAAAAGTTAGAAAAACTTCTTATTTCCTATCATATTGTACATTATTATGACGGTAATGCTGCATTGCAACGCAAGTGTCTTGAAGATATTTATTAATCCTTTAAATCCCCGTCCAGCTTGATGAATATGTGAATTTGTTGATACAATTTTTTACATGATGGTGTTATTTTATTTATTGACCATTTTTTGGTAACACATGATTCCATTGATCATTGTATGTTTGAGGCAATATTTTATCTGGAGGAGCACACGTTTTTAAAACATGATCTCATTTATTGGATATTAGACTTTTTTTTTTTTTTTTTTGAGTCCGAAGATTAATGAAGAGTGCAGTATTTCACATGGCTACCTTCATATTTTGCCACAGCCTGTGCAGATCCGCCACTGGTTGATTTTGATTTTTTTTTATTCTTAAATGTGCAACTGCAGCTTTTGTAAGTGATCTCCAGCTGTCTTATTCTGAAGCGGCCTGCAACCAGGTGCTCTCTTCTGTTAGTTAAGCTGATCATTAAAGTGTTTCCCTGGGCACCTCTGTTATGCCGAGCACCATAAAAAGACATTCGTTCCCCATTTAAAGGATAATTGAGTGTTAATTATAATACAGCTTGAACTACTTCCGCTCCATATTTTTTCCTCAAGCATGATTTCAAGCCTGTAATATTTGCAGAGAAAAATGTGTGGGTTTTAAGCTGGATTCTAATTTTGGTGTTGTAATTTAGAATGACTACCAGACAAAACGCATTCTGTTATATTTTCTTGAGTTAATAATAATTCCTTTTTTCTTGAAGTCAGTATTATTGATCAGTCTACAAACTCAGGAGTGTCTTTCTCCCTCCCCTTTTTGTAAATGTACATTTTAAGCTCCTAAGTTATTGCATTGTCTTTTAGAAGTAATTCCTACTTATTCTAATAACATGCTCTGGACTATATATATATATGTATGTTTTTAAATAACTTGCTTCATGAAATGGAACTAATTAAATTATATCAAGGGATGCAATCTTACCACCAGTGGCACTCAATGGCAGGGCCGGCCCTAGCGATTGCGGGCCCTATGCGAAACGGATTGCGTGGGGCCTAGTCTGTGTAGGGATAAGCATAATGTCAAAATTAAGATTTTTTATAATTAGAAAATACTATCATCTTTGCAATAAATTTTTATTAAATGCTGTTTTTGGTACCACGACAAAATAGCATGGACAAAATAGAGCAAAAAAAATATATTTCAGTCATTTTGAAAGAAATACTTTAGATACTTCAAAATCCTATTTTAGCAAATTATTCTTTTTAAACATTGGTGAAAAGGGGGAATGATATAAAATTTAAAGTACTTTCTTCTCTGCAAATATGGGATACTTTCAGATCTATCAATATTGAAAAAGAGACATCAACAAAAATACTGTACATGACATTAAACTACTAATAATCTGGTACTTTTATACACATCATATATAAGCCTGTGCTATTATGTCGGGTCACAGCTGTTTTTATTTATTGGCACCTCAAAAATTACAATCTTGTCCATTCTTCAGGAGATTTCAAGGACTTTTTAGTATATTTTGCCTTTTCAGGAGATTTTCTTAAAATCAGGAGGCTGCGGAAAACCTGTTATTATTTATAAGTTATAATGGTTAAATTGAATAATTTACACTTAGAATTAGCGCGGGGCCTATGAATTGCAGGGCATAGTTGGCAGTGTCCTAAGGCCGACCCTGTACAATGGTTCTAATTTTCAGTGTTATAATTTTCAGTGTTATAATTTTCAGTATCCTTAATTTAACTAACATTCCAGTATTATTATTATAGTTCGTCCATCATGGTTTGATGATGACCACTATTGTCGTCCATGGAGCTGAGGGCTTTGTACTGGGGTTCTGTGCCTCATGTAAATAGCTGTGCAGATTACCTATCTGTGAACATTTATCATTTTTTTTTTTAATCTCATGTTACAAAGTAAATTAGAGTGATATCCTCAAGAGTTTGTACACTTTGTTGCTCAATAATGGAAGGCAGCTGGATTTTTTTTTCTTGATAATTTCTTCAGCATTGTTCTCTTTGTAACTTCGACATGGAGCTCACACATTATAGTTGCTATGAAAAGTTGTTTCCAAAAGAAATAAAACAGACCTAACCAATAGGCTTACAAATCTGTGCATTGCTTTAACAAGTTGTTTTGGTTTCAGAAGTTGAGATGTCAGAAAAAATGCATTGTCAAATCTCTTAGCCCTGTGTTTTTTTTGTTTTTTTTTTACCTGGACCATGTAATTCTTGATCTTACCCTTGAGTCAACAAATAAAAATGTAATTTGAGTTTGTTATATTGTTGTAGGGCATTTTGTCATATGTTTGTGTAAATTTTTACAGTATCATTTCATTCTTTGCATTTATGTAATTGTTTTATGATTCTTGGATAATTTTCTTGCTTTTTTTCCTGTACAAATTTTAAAAAAATATTCTTGTCTATTTAACACAATATCTTGTTTTGCATGATGGATTTACATTTTTTTACATATTTTTTTTTTGTGCATAATCTTATCTTTTTAAACAATGTAACATACCAGATTTTGAATGAATGATTTTTAAAATTTCAAGATTTTTATTTTGATTTTAAGAATGACATAAGGATAAAGTTGGTTCCAATGTAAATATGACCATTAGCAATGAGCATGATTAGAAATGCAGACCAAGTCTTTCTTACATAAATATCAACTGGTCTTTCCTAATGCTTTTTCAAGTCCGTATCTGAATTGTTTCCTCATTCCCCAGTAGGCTATACGAGAATGTTGACTATTGAAACCCAAATCTGTGTTGAAGTACCGGTTTGTAAATAGTTAGGGTGTAGTATTATTTACAGAGTGATTTTTTTTTTCTCTGGTATCTGGTCTGAACTATGAGACTGAAGTAATTGATTAAATAAATGAAATGAAAGTAGTTCAGCCTTTGTGTTTGATATCTCCAGTTTTATTTTGTTTAATTGTCTGTTTTGTTATTAGGGCATCATTCCGATTTAAGGTCAGTGCCAGATCAGGGGGAGGGTGTTTTTGATTCCACATGAGAGGAAGGATCTCGAAAAAATCCATTCGTTTAATGCGGTAATTTAGTTTTGAAGAAAACTATTTGTGAAATGTTTTACATGTTTCGGATGTTCCTTCAATAAAGGTATTTCCTAGTCCAAACCTCCCGCAGGACGACGGGGGAGTGGCAGTGGGCAGGATACGAACTCGAGACGACAGTGCAGCGCATATACCACACGACCAGGCTGCCATCCTGGTCATGCTGAGCCATATCTCACAATGAGTAGGCCACATACTAGAACACGATTCTTGCAAATTCTACAGCGCAGTACTAATCTAACACATTTTACGAATAATGTAATAGCCTGCATCTATCGTGGGCGGCCTTAGGGATAGGCAAACTAGGCAGCCACCTAGGGCCTCCGATTGGTGGTGGCCTCACGTGGGACTCAAAACAATTTTTTAAGAGGAAGTATCGACAGCTGTGCCCAACGTTATAGTTAGAGTACCTTGACCTATCCCTTAGTCTGTTGGACCTTTGGGGCACCAAGCAAGACTTGACGACCGTCTTTCTCCATTCCTCCCTGTCTTTTGCCTTGTTTAGAACCTCTTTCAATGGCAGGCCCGTCCATTCTTTTATGTTGTCCTCCCATCGCTTTCTCTGTCTGCCTCTTCTTTTTCCTGACACTGTTCCCTGAAGGAAGGTCTTATGGCCATAGAGTTCACTAGGTTTTAAATAAATTGCGTAATTTTATTTGTTTGCTGTTTATTTTTCTATTTCATTTGGGGCCACCAGATTCACTTCGTCTAGGTCCTCCAATTATCTAAGGCCGGCCTCGAATCCATATACTGTGCCTCTAGTAGACCTTATCACTTACACACAATAAGCGATTGACAAGCAACAACAAGGTTATATTAAAGCATGAGGCTCAGAGCGCCTTTTTATAAGAGAGCATTATAAAATCGTTAACAATTGAATACGAGCCTTAGTGGCACCCACGCGGCCCTTTCAGTGGTTCAACTGGCCCAATTGCGTACGGCCCACGTGGTATTTGCCCAAAGGCCCATATAGCCAGTCCTCTCCTGGGGGAGGGGGGAAGGGTTCTACCGCAAGAGATGTGGATTGAAGAGCGGCTCATCAACAATTACAATTATGTCGTTCCCTTGTTTACTTACTAGCAGAAGTGGCTTATGGTTGTCAAGGCTGAATAAGGGCCCGTACTCTAACTATAGATCTAGTCACTTTCCAAGAAATACAGTATTGAAGTTGGGGAGGGGTGGGGGTCGCGTGATTTCGGTTCTAATTATTGTTTGTTGTATTTTAATAATTTTAAGACTTTAACAGGTCTCAGCACACAACACAATCAATAGAGCAGTTTTATTTATAGGAGATGCTCACGATACATTTTTAACACAGCAATCTCCTTTTCGTCTAGATGTGGATATAAAGATATGCTGCATACTGTACATATGTGTATACATATCTTATCTTATATAATACAGACGTTAGTTCAATAAAGAAGATGATCACGTCCTACACATGTAGAAATATACAGTAAATCAGAAATAGAATTCTATATGCTATAGAGAAGTTAGAGGGGACTCAAGGGAGAACAATGTAATCAAATATAAAGAGAAACATTGGGAAAGAGCTTGATTTTACACTGCTACAAAATGCACAATAAATTATCGTAAACCTTCCTATGTTCTGTACACAGGATACACCATTTGTAAGCCTCCATGCACTAAAGATCCATGATTACTCTCTTTGCAGCAAGGTCCCGGTATCAGGCAGTGTTCTGTAGGGTATGCCTGTCTCCGTACAGGGCATGACCCCCGCATAAGATAAGATAATTTTTATTGACCCAATCTAATGGAAATTCAGTTTGACTACAATTGAGAAGCTCAGCGAAACTACTGTACAAAAACAATATTGATTAAAAATTCGAACAACATTCACACACGAAACACATACACATTCACAACCAGCGCTTTATGAATTATGCACCAGTTATACCGTTGAGAAGATCAGTCGTACCTTCGAAATAGTTTCTGAGCACCCTGTCCTCATTGAGGATATGTTCTACTGTCTCGCCTTCTTGGTAGCGGTGGCGACATCTGGGATAGTGGTTCTCTTGGATCCTAGCGAAATCGCATAGTGCCACGTGCGAAAACGTGCCTAAATTGCTTGAACCTAGCTGCCACCATAGTCTTTCCTGTTAGGGAGTTTTAGAAACTTCCCGTCCCTTGCTGAAATGGTCAAAGTTATCGTATCACTTGGACTTGATCCATTCACAAAGCCTGGCTTTTGCACACTCGTGTGTTTACTGCTCCTCTGGTGGGTCAAGATGTGTTTCTAGCTTTGTCCGACCGTTTGCCCTCACGTTTTCACGAGTCCACAATGCGATGGAATCCAATGCATCACCATGCCTATCTTGTGTTTTCCTTCTAGGCGCTCCACGCACGCCATAGACTTTTCCAGTGGGGTAGACCACGTCTCTGAGCTCTCGAGAGTTTGTAGGTAGGATAGTTAGTCTGGATTAGTTTGCATTAGCCGGTGCCGCTGTTCCTTCGTCAATTCGTTTCTGGACGTTTTCTAGAGCGTTTCTGACTCCTTCCGCTTCCACCTACGAATGGACCTACTGAATCGTCTACTTCGGACACACACACACAAAGGTAGCATTTATAGCTATCCGACATAGATAAAAATCTGGAATATGAAAGTAAATGCATATAAGTAGATTTCCATTTGGATACATCCAGGTCAATTTTTTTGAAAAAGCCGGCTAAACAATAAATATATAGCTCCTCCTTTGTGATCGAAGAAGAGCACATTTCTCATTTCCTATGATCGGAGATGACTTAAGTCCAATCTTTGCTTAAAAAGCCGGCCGCATACGTGGCATGGGTAGGTTTGGTCAGTTGCAGATAAGCTTTTTTGTTGGTTTGGCACTCGTTCACCCTGGCCACTCTTCTTGCTTCAAAGCTCGAGACTCCTAGATTCACAGCTTCACGCCATGAGGAGCGATCAAAAGCTAGTGCTTCCCAGCCGTGAATGTCAATATCACACTCCTTGAGGGAGCTCTTAAGGGTGTCTTTATAACGCTTGTATTGACCCCCCTTCCCCGGGAGCGCTTTCCTGCGCACAGCTCCCCGTAAAGAAGTCGTTTGGGAAGGCGATTGTCTGGCATGTAGAGTACATGTCCCGCCCATCGAAACTGGGACCTTTTTACTGTGGCATTGATACTGTTCATGTTGGACAAAGCCGACCAAACCATACAATGGTATCGGCAACACTTACACCCCTCATACTTCTAAGGTGTATGCAGGAAGGTAGGGTTGTGATTATTGATAGGTTGCAGTTCATAGCTCTTGTCTTTTTTTTTGTCTTTTTTTTGCGCTGAAAATATTAAAACCCTGCCCTTTTACTTGCATGCATTGACCCTACAGTTTTACCCACAAACTTTTTGTAATCTTGTTTAAACGTTCTTTATTCCTTACGTTTTGTCCCTTTTGCTGTTACGAACTGATGTCACCCGGTGTTTGTGTTACCCGGTGTTTGTGTTACCCGGTGTTTGTGTTACCCGGTGTTTGTGTTACCCGGTGTTTGTGTTACCCGGTGTTTGTGTTACCCGGTGTTGGTGTTATCTGGTGTTTGTGTTACCCGGTGTTTGTGTTACCCGGTGTTGGTGTCACCTGGTGTTTGTGTTACCCGGTGTTGGTGTTATCTGGTGTTTGCGTTACCCGGTGTTTGTGTTACCCGGTGTTTGTGTTACCCGGTGTTGGTGTCACCTGGTGTTTGTGTTACCCGGTGTTGGTGTTATCTGGTGTTTGTGTTACCCGGTGTTTGTGTTACCCGGTGTTGGTGTCACCTGGTGTTTGTGTTACCCGGTGTTGGTGTTATCTGGTGTTTGCGTTACCCGGTGTTTGTGTTACCCGGTGTTTGTGTTACCCGGTGTTGGTGTCACCTGGTGTTTGTGTTACCCGGTGTTGGTGTTATCTGGTGTTTGTGTTACCCGGTGTTTGTGTTACCTGGTGTTTGTGTTACCCGGTTTTGGTGTCACCTGGTGTTTGTGTTACCCGGTGTTGGTGTTACCTGGTGTTTGTGTTACCCGGTGTTTGTGTTACCTGGTGTTGGTGTTACCCGGTGTTGGTGTTACCCGGCGTTGGTCTTACCTGGTGTTTGTGTTACCCGGTGTTGGTGTTACCAGGTGTTGGTGTTACCAGGTGTTGGCATTACCCGGTGTTGGTGTTACCCAGTGCTGTCAGGACTTCTAGCACCACCTATCGACGCCACTGCATCTATTTTGAAGTGCCTATTTTAGATATTTTAGTTACATAGTAAGCAACAGACGAAACAAGTCAGGGCCTGGCACTAGGACAGATTACTGCATTGACTACAATACTCAACGGTAATCCCCTATTCTAAATATAGTATGCCTATTGCTTTTGTTAACTGCCACAATATTTTGTTTTTCAGTATGACAGCCAGGAAGTACTTAAAGTTACCCAATACATTCTGTTTGAGAATCACTGACCTATAAATACAGATAAGACACAAGTTATGCCTAAGTGTCATTCGAACTTTGTCAACATACTTTGTTTAATGACAACGCCATGACTCAGAACCTCCCAAAAAATAAATCATTGCGTTCTACTTAGAGTTATGGTAACTGGACCTCCTAAACCTACGTCATTTATCGACTTATTGTAGAGACGCGATTGTTGGTGAGCTCATGGCTAAATATAGATAATTCAATATTAGACATAGGCTACCGTTTAGAAAATGAACTATACGACGTAATGTCTTGGAAATCAAATATCGATCAAGTAAGATTATAAACATTTGACTCGTTAGCTCAATGAGATGGAAGCACTCGCACAAGAAGCTCAGCTCTGAAAAAGTGTTGAGACATAGCGATTGTCTGACTAGTAAAACTGAAACTCAAGTAGATAGACTGAAAGTACACAGTTCATTCGACTGGTGTCAAGTTGAGATTCAAATGTGGCTGCCTAATCATGAAAAATGCACTCTGAACTGTCGTTCGGTAAACTCAATGTTGGCTGTAAAAAAAGAAATAAAACAACACTAGATCGAAATTGCAAATTTTTTTAATTTTTTTTTTTTTTTTACTTTTAGTAAATTTAACAGCTGTGATTTTTTATCTTGTAAATAGCTTAGTTGTCCTAAGCTTCAGTTCAGTAATAACAGGTTAAATGTTCGTATTTTATCGTCCACGGCAAGTGGAAGAGTTAGTGATTATCAGTTAGTGAGTGATCAGGGCCCATGATTTTATATAGTAGATTAATGTTGTGCAAATTTTGATATTGTATAATCAAATCTTCAGCTTGTAGAGATTTTTTTTTATTAATTAGTAACTTTGAGTTGGCAACATAAATAATTTCAGTTTCAAGTCTCTGTGGTTTAAATATAGCTTCCTTGTCATTGTTTTGTTTATCTATTTCAAAAATCTTTCCAAACATCCTATTTACATTTTCTGACGATTTTCATATTTCCTGCACATTTCTCCTACGGTATATTTTTGTTTAATTAAAAAATGTAAAGTTTGTAAAGCGAATCTTCAACATCATAATGCAAACAAAGAGCAGATAACTGTGATTAACATCAGAATACTCATCTTCGTGTAAAAAAAAAAACAACTAAATTAAAAATAACATTTAAAATATAATTTTTGAAAGTTATTATTATTATTTTAGATAAAGTAGAAAGTAAGGGTATTTATATGGGTGTATGTCATGCATAGAAATCAAAACCGTTTGTCCAATCTTGATAAAACTTGGCATAAATGTTCCTTGCGTAGGCATACTAACTGGAACAGTGACGTAAGTATAGTAGCCCTAAAACAAACTTAAGACCCTCAAACAGAGAAAATAAACAAAGTTGCCCAACTCTATGAAAGTATTAGTATTTCATAGATCTATGTCATTTTTACCATATTTAGATCGAAAGGATCTACATCTAGATCTAAATTTTTTTAAACTACACTTTGCACAGATAGTTTTAACTTTGACACATGAAAATACAAAATATTGATTTGATTATTTAATAAAATTAATCTTCAGATTTGTGTTTCAAAAGCATTTTTACATAAATTCGTTCCTTATATCTGCGAATTTAGAATTCCTGACGTACATTATCTTCTTATCTTATATATTACAGACGTTACTTCAAAAAAGAAGATGATTACGTCCTACGCGTCATGCATTTAGTCATGCATATTAACCAATGACTTAAATTCTGCCAAGTCACTGGTTTTTCTGGCTAGCTCAGGCAACCCATTCCATGTTCTAATAGCACTAGGGAAGAAGGAGTATTTGTACAAATTTGTCCTAGCATAGGGGACGAGGAATGTGCCTTTATTTTTGTGTCTTTCAGAGTATTTTATTAAGTTTTGTTTTTGTATTTGAAGATTATGGTTCAGTGTTTTATGTATAATTGCTACTTTACTTTTGAGTCTTCTGTCCTGAAGGCTTTCTAAATTTAGTGATTTTACTAATGGTGTTACTCTTGTCAAATGTGAATATTCGTTTGTTATGAATCTCACTGCTCTATTTTGTGTCTGTTCCAGTTTCTTAATTATTTTTTTTGAGTTGAGGGGTTACTCTTAACAACTGACATTTTTCTGGGTGGAAAGACATGCTCCAATTTGATTCCCATTTCTGTAATTCATCTAATTCTCTTTGTAAAATATCTGTGTCTTGTGTTGCTTTTATTGTTCTATATATTATGCAATCATCTGCAAATAATCTGACTTTTGTTCCTGAACTAATGCAATTTGGTAAATCATTTATGTAAATTAAAAATAGTAGTGGACCCAAGACTGTTCCTTGAGGTACACCTGAGTTTACTGTTATTGGTGTTGATTTAGAGCCATTTATTATTACAGTTTGTTCTCTCCCTATCAGAAAATCTTTAATCAACTGATGCAATGGACCATTAATGCCGAAATATTTTAATTTTTTAAGCAAACTATGGTGGTGAACTTGTCAAAAGCCTTGGATAAATCTAGTAAAATAGCATCTATTTGTTCACTATTATCTAAACCTTTTGAAAAATCATCAATTAGTCCTATTAGTTGTGTTTCACATGATCTATATTTCCTAAAGCCATGTTGGTATGGGGTGATAACATTATGTTTGTCTAAGTGGTTTATGATGTTGCTACATATTATGTGTTCTAGAATTTTACATGTGATGCTGGTAAGTGATACTGGTCTGTAGTTTCCTGGATCAGATTTTTCTCCTTTTTTAAATAGGGGGGTGACATTAGCTTCTTTCCAGTCCTTTGGTACTCTGCCCTGGTTAAGCGATGCCTGAAAGAGTATTTTGAACACTGGGGCTAGCTCATTGCTTAGTTCTTTGAGTAATCTAGATGGAATACCATCAGGTCCAGATGCTTTATTTGGTTTGGTGTTGGATAATAGATTTTGAATTCCATTTTCTTGTACTACTAAATCTTCTATGTTGTCTACTTGGTTCAAATTAAGAAATATGTCTTTGTCTCCTGGGGCTGAGAATGCTGATGCAAAGTATTTGTTTAGGATGTTTGCTTTAGTTTCATTATCATTATGTATTATGTTATGTTCATCTTTTAATGGCGCTATGCCTGTTGTTTCCATTTTCTTAGACTTAATGTATGACCATAGGTTTTTGTTGTTATCTTTAGATATTACATTGTTTATGTATTCACTCTGCAGCTGCCTGCTTACTTTTTGAGTTAGGTGTTTAATTTTTTTATACTTTTTGTGAACTCTTTCTGCCTTGGTTTCTTTAAATTTTCTATATAGGTTTTCCATCTGTTTACAAAGCTTCTTTAGTCTATTATTAAACCAGCATTTATTTATTTTATTTATTTACATTCTTTCATTAGACAAGACCAAAATGTTACACATCTCTCTATTCCTAGGTCTAAAACTCTAATTCAACTCTAAGATGATAGAACTTTTCTTCCCAAAGATAGTTTTATACTTTAACACACGAGCATACTAATTATAGTCCATTAATTTTATATTTTAATCAAATTAACATTCACATTTGTTTTTCTAAAGCATTTTTCATACATTCGTTCGCTATAACTGCGAAGCCGTGTTGACATACATTTATATAGTTCCATTCATGAAGTCGCGTACATCGAAGAAAATAGGTCACGCATGCACATAGCGAAGCCTCCACGCACGCGAAGAACTAACTCTATCCAAGCCAATATTTAACTCTATTTCTAGCTCAAGATCTAAATAAAGTCTATTCCTTTCATATTTTTATTAAAAATATGTAGGCCTACAAGCTAATGTTTTTATTTGAAAAAATGGATTTAGGTCGATTAACTATTTTGATAGCTCCATTCATACTATTTTTACATTTATGATTTCTCATTCGCTTTACTTATAACATTATTATTTCGTTTAATTGTTTACAAAATACTCTCAGTAACTATATGAACAGTGATACGTAAATTAAGACCCGCGGGCAACATATGACTAGTTATTTTATATTTTTAAGTCCATAAAAAATCAACAATTTTTTTTAAAAATAATCAAATGCTGATAACAAGTTTTATTAAAAGTTGTAGTGTCGAGTTGCATTGCAATGAATTCACCGTACAAATCATATATAGGCACGGACGATCACTGGACCTCATTCACCAAAACGAACGATCACGTGAAAATATTGATAAAACAATGGAAAAAAAACTGTCACGTGGTAACCATTTTTGATTAAAATTAGATCGTTATTTTGCAAGAGATAGAGAAGCACGTAACTCAATGTTGTATGTTTACGATTGGTGAATGAGGTACAGCAAACAAAAATGCAAATTAATTATTCAATGACAGCATACACGCCACTTAAAGGCTGTTAGTATTTAGGTGCTACATACTTATATTTAATAGAATAAAAAGTATTTTATTACAGAAATCAAATTTACCTTCGGGTCAGCTTCCAACAGTTAACTTAACATCCCCATTATTATTATTATTATTATTATCATCATTATATTTATTATTATTACTTTTGTGTAGATAATCTCTCATGCTGTAGTAAGCTCAGTGCTCTGTGACGAGACCAATGGTTATAGAAGGCCTGAACACTGACCCGTTACGTCATATCCTTACATTACAATTAACTTTACATCACAGTGTTGTTGTTTTTTCTTTTTACATCTTGGGAAGACAAACTTTTGAAAGACAGTACATGTTCATAACAGGAGGCGCGGTGGCTGAGCGGTATAGCGATTGGCTTTCGAACCGGGATTCCCGGGTTCGAATTCTGGTGAAGACTTGGATTTTTGATTTCGGGATCTCTGGGTGCCTCCTAGTCCATCCAGCTCTAATGGGTACCTGACTTTAGTTAGGGAAATGTAAAAGCGCCCACGTTAACCTTGGTCACGGAAACAGATGATCTTTACATCATCTGCCCCATAGATCGCAAGATCTGAAAGGGAAAGTTTACTTTTTTTTATTTTACATGGTCATAATAATGCAGTCAATGGATAGACATTCAAATTATTGACGCAACTGAAGGACTTAAATTAGAGGTCTTTTTATTTATGAACTCCGAAAAAAAAACAGGTTCATAAAAAAATATTAAACTAATCTATATAAACATTTAAGACCTTGCGATCTATTTGGGCAGAAGATGTAAATGTCATCTGTTTCTATTGTCAACGGTTAACGAAGGTGTTATGTAGCCATCACAACAACCAATCGCTTTTACCTTTTCTATAAGAATTGGAGGCTCTAGTCGAAGCAAATAGAGAGGCCCTAGGTGAAATGAATAGGGAGGCCTAGGTAATGTGAATAGATTGTCCCCAATGAACCGGGGGAAAAAAAGACCGAAAAAGACGCACTGAATTATCAGAATTATTATCAGCCATTCTGCATCTATAACTAAATCAAGC
Organism: Biomphalaria pfeifferi; assembly: GCA_030265305.1. NCBI lineage: Eukaryota > Metazoa > Mollusca > Gastropoda > Planorbidae > Biomphalaria > Biomphalaria pfeifferi. Next base: position 993,240 of record JASAOG010000083.1, read on the forward strand.
AATGTTGAATTCATATAGCGCCGATAGCACATCATGTGCTTTATGGACGATTCATCATCACCTGACTAAAAATAATGTTTCGACATTTCACCAAAAGGAAGAAACAATGGTCTTCTAACATGTGTAGTCTACACATTCGCAAATATACATCAAAACATGGTTGAGACTTAGAGAGCTAAGCTATTAGACATACAGCCTTACAGTTCTGCTATATTTGAGATTTGAACCATGCTTCGCAATTTTTTTTTCTAAAAAATGTCGTTGATTCTAATCGGATGCCCTAGGCAGCTGCCTAGTTTGCCTGTGTCTAAGGTCGGCAATGCTTTTCCCCAAAGTTTGTCAGGTACACATTAAGATTTATTGGACTGAGGAGCGACCTAAGAAACCCGATGTTTAAAGTCCCAATCATAACCAGGATTGGAACTCGGGATCCCACGGTTCAGAAGCTAAATAATTTTATAGTTCTTAGCCACCACGCTACATAAACTATTATATGTGATAAACAGTTATTAATTAACTCCTAAACGACCAACTTTATTTCATAAACAGAAACGTACAAACAGGGCTATAGCTTATTCATTCGTATATACCATAGTGCAAAGCTACTTTCATAAACATCAAATAAGCTTACACATATGCACACATACTGATTGATTTATCATCCTTACTTAACTTGACACTAGCATTCATTATTCACTATAGATAAAAGAATCAATTTTTCCATTTGTAACAAAGCAATTTGCTGCCTGAAAAGAAATGCTTGATTAAAAGACACTCGCAAATGTTTGAACAAATTTTGACTTTAAAAGCTGCTCAACTTTCTATTTGCCCACTGTATTTCAGTCACAAACGACAGAGCAAATTATGGATAGATAAAACGCTAAACTGCCCTATTAGCGCACCACATTTATGTCACAAACAACAGAATAAATTATGGGCCCATAAAGTGCTACACTGCTCTAGTAGACCACAGCGTTCGGTCCTGTTCTTATCCATTAAAACGTGGGTTAAAGTTAGACTTAAACTTTTCTCAAATGTTTTGATCTGAGTTTTTCACGTCTCAAGATTCTGCGGCCCATCATGAACACATCATTGGAAGAGCTCCTTACTTCTATAATTTCAGATCTCTTGAAGACACACTGAACTTTTCTGGAATTTTCCGCGATGACGGTCATCCCGGGCACGGGGCAGCAAACTGTGTCACCTGTAGAGTCACATGGCTTGGCTATGTGGTAGCCATGTCTACAGGATGAACATCTGACGCATTTCCCGTCTTTGTTAGGGGAGCGGAAGTAGCCCTTGTCGCAGCCAATCACGGTGTCCGAATCAGGAGTACACATCCTCAGAGTTTTTTCATGGTGGCAAGTCAGGGGCTGCCTGCACAGCTTACACTCGCTACGGCGATGTTGTATTTCTGATAGGAATGTCCCCGACGGGCAAGGGAAACAATGTTCGTTGGTCTCGTAGCGATACAAATAATATCCCTTTTTACAGTTGACTTCCAGGTGAAGATGCATGTGTCCAAAGGAATTCATTGTGTAATGACAGACAAACAGCAAGAATACAATAATCAATATAATAATATAATTTTCATTGGGGATGACAGTCCAGAGTCTCCCAGCATAAATCCTGTAAAATAGATATAAAAAAAACTTGACAATAAAAAAAACCCAAACAAATTACAGATAAATATAACTACGATCTAGTACACGAAATGTTAAGAGATGTACAAATCAGAACGCTGTATCCCAGGGTGCCAATAAATGGGATGATATGATATAGAATACAAAATCTTATTTTTAGAAAAACGAGGATGTTTTGTTTACAAAGCTTACATCAACTCACTCTGCCGTCTGCCGATATGGTCAAAGTTTGTTAGCATTTTCTTTTCTCCGACAACCAATTTCGGATCAAGCTCAAATTTTGCATACTTATTTTTTTTTTAACCTGACAACGCAAGAATCAACTTTTTAAAAAAATTGATAAACTAGTTAATTAACGATAGGTAATGAATTATTTTGTTTGGTATCTTGGACGAGGGAAAGAAATTGTATTTGACTGAAATGGTGGAATAAGCTGAATTAGTCCCCATTATAGTTCGCCGCTTCGAAGTAACTTTAAAATAAACTTTAAACTTTAAAATTCACGAAGATATTCCTCCCCCTTCCCCCCCCCCCCCCCAGTTTAATACTTGAATTATTTGTACTTTAAATGACTTTTTGAAGTGTTGTATCTCCTGTAGAGTATTATAATTCACTTTTCGCAGTAGCAGCACCTGGTATTTTCACTACGATGAAGTTCATAACATTTACTATTTACCGAGTTTTGGCGTAATAAGTGAAAGAAACACAATTATAAAATGTTTAATAATGGTATGAATATTGATTTTTCGTTGCTTTTTTTTAAAACCCGAAACATAGAGGTTGTTGTTGAATATCTAAAATAATTTCAATCTTAATTGTTAAGTTCACCAAGTTTTATTCTTTTAGACTCATTAATGTTTTTATTGCAAAAAAAACAAACAAACACTTATTCTAAAAATGACACTTCGTTTAGATTTCAAATAATTTACTTAACAATTTTTTTTACTATATATTTAGAAATACAAAATAATAGGATTAGATAAAGGTACTAACAATTAGGTCTAAGTAAAAACTCACTTATTCTTGAGTGATTCCATCTTGCACTACAGTTTTATTGAGTTTCAACAAACAAGGCAATGTACCAGACACTATACATATAATACTGTATAAGAGATTTTGTTTAGAGGGTACAAGGAACTACGGAATGACGCAAGCAGCCATTTCTGCAAGTCGCAGTTAATTGGCTACATTCGGAAAGTCCCGAAGTGACGCAAAGTCTAACGAAAATAATAAAAAGCCGAAGTGGTTAGCTATTAATACCTCTACATTGATTTAGGTCACAGATCTATTTGGCAATATTTATTTAACAAAATAAAATCCTGACTCTCAAACTGTGTCTCGCTAGCCTCATAGTACTTACATAATAATAAGGCTTTTCTTCTAGTCCAAAGATTATTGATGAGTGCAGCATTTCGCGTGGCTTCACAATCCCAGCTGCGACCAACATATTTTGCCACAACCAGCACAGACTTTACTACGGTGTCCTCTGGTGGTCCATTTAGGTTATCTTATCGTTGTTCACGTCTGTCCTCAGCAGTGGATTTTCTTTTGGTCTGAATGTGTATCCCAAGGCCTTTCTAAGAAATCTCCAACTGTCTTGTTCGGAAGCCACCTGCTGCCAGGTGCTCTCTTCTATGTCAGCTAAAGAAGGCTGGCCCCTGGTCTTTATAGCGTTCCCAAAGGGAGGGGCCGACCATCTTTCAGCTCAGAAAAAAAAAATAAAAAAAAAAAAATAAATAAAAAAATATATATATATAAAATATATATATATATATATATATAAAAGGTTGTTTTTGACGTACGGTTTTCCCCAATAAGCGATATGTGCCCTGCCAGCTAAAGCAAGTTAGCACCTAATCTGGTCTTAAAGCGAGTTTGACTCCGTGTCTGACGCCCCGCCAGACAACTGTGTATGCTTTTGCTGGCCTTAGGGTTCCAAGTGCGATGCACATTTCTACGCGACAATTTCAAATGGTCTTTAACTATTTCCCGAGAGGAGAGGCCGACCATCTTTTAGCTCACCAAAAAAAGGTTGCTTTTGACGTACAATCGTCCACCCATACTGGATACATACCCTGCCCAGCGACAGCGTGCTGTAAGCAGTCTCTCGGTACTCTCATGTCATGTCATCGTCTAGATAAGAAATGTTCACATGTTTGGAATTTGACCTCAGAAGGCAATTCCAAGTGCAGTAGGCAGGTAAAGACATTCAGCACCTTTGTTGATAAAACTGATTTAGACACGATTTATTGACATCATTCAGTCATAAGACGGACTATGACTCATCTTGTAGATGACGAGGTGAAAGCCGAGACAATTCGTTATAGAAGTCCTAAACACTGATCTACAACGTCACTGCCTGTGGGCAGTTTAGACCAATAGCTCGTCATCACGTCGTACAGACCTTGGCCGGGAGGTTGGCGTTTACACAGTAGCTATGCATTAATCTCCAGATGTATCCATAGAAACGACGAAGCCGTTACAGTTTTGGTGGCTCATTCAACGTTGGAATAACTTGAATGTTTTGCTTTTGGTTGAAACAATTTCTTTAGAGATCTTTGGCAATTCTTTTGGAGATCTTTGACAATTCCGTTAGAGATCTTTGGCAATTCTTTTAGAGATCTTTGACAATTCCTTTGGAGATCTTTGGCCATTCTTTTGGAGAACTTTGACAATTCCTTTGGAGATCTTTGACAATTCCGTTAAAGATCTTTGACAATTTCTTTGGATATCCTTAACAATTCCTTTGGAGATCTTTGGCAATTCTTTTGGAGATCTTTAACAATTCCTTTGGAGATCTTTGGCAATTCTTTTGGAGATCTTTGACAATTCCTTTGGAGATCTTTGACAATTCGTTAGAGATCCTTGATAATCCCTTTGGATATCCTTAACAATTCCTTTGGAGATCTTTGGCAATTCTTTTGGAGATCTTTAACAATTCCTTTGGAGATCTTTGACAATTCCTTTGGAGATCTTTGACAATTCTTTTGGAGATCTTTAACAATTCTTTTGGAGATCTTTGATAATTCCTTTGGATATCCTTAACAATTCCTTTGGAGATCTTTGGCAATTCTTTTGGAGATCTTTAACAATTCCTTTGGAGATCTTTGACAATTCCTTTGGAGATCTTTGACAATTCTTTTGGAGATCTTTAACAATTCCTTTGGAGATCTTTGATAATTCCTTTGGATATCCTTAACAATTCCTTTGGAGATCTTTGGCAATTCTTTTGGAGATCTTTGACAATTCCTTTGGAGATCTTTGGCCATTCTTTTGGAGATCTTTGACAATTCCTTTGGATATCCTTAACAATTCCTTAGGAGATCTTTGGCAATTCTTTTGGAGATCTTTAACAATTCCTTTGGAGATCTTTAACAATTCCTTTGGAGATCTTTGGCAATTCTTTTGGAGATCGCATGGTAGATGATTCTCTTTCCAAATAGTCCAGCAGGTTTCATGAGGCTCAATGGTCTGAGTGTTGATGGGATGACAAGGTCCTTAGTCTCAAGGTCCACCCTGCTGTGGGGCGGAAGAGGAGAGCGAATGTCATTGTGTTTTTGTCTTACTGAATTCTGATTGGACAGGCCTGAGGAGCCACGTGATCGAGACCTGTTTGGTGACACACTTGCATTGCGGACAACCGCATCGACAAGCGAGGACTTGAACCTCTCAATCCGAGATCCACCGTAATAGTAGACCTGAACGCAGACCTGTGACGTGGAGAAATGTGGTCAGTGGAGACGTCACGGGTCTGTGTTAAGGGCTACTATATCGATTGGTCTCGCTCGAACACCTAACGTTCTATAATGATAATGATACTGATAATGATGAAGATAATGACAATGATGATGATGATGACAATGCTCCTCATTTGTGATGTGTGATGATGTTTTAATTGCCTGATGCACAGAAGATTTTTTTCCCCAACTCTGCTTTAAATTTCCAAGACTTGTAAGGCTGTAATTATGTGGCCAGGATCAAAGTCCAAAACAAGCCGAATAAGATAACATTTTTGATTAACTTATATAAAAATATTTTGACAAATCAAAATTTCTTAAGCCACTTCACACTTTTTTTCGTTTGCTAGAGGCCAACATATTGTATAATAATAATACTAATAATAATAATAATAAAACTTTATTTATAAAGCGCTGTTAACAAACAAAATGTAGGCTCAAGGCGCTGTGATAACATTACAAACACAAACACGAGAGTTAAAATGACAAACTAATCTAAACAAGTTCTAACCAGATAGGTCTTAATGTTCTTCTTGAATGTAGTGTAGCATGTTGTTTGTCTGAGATCAATGTGGAGTGAGTGAATAAACTAATCGCTTGCGTATCGATATTATTAGATAGTCTATTAAATGTGGTGCTTGTTCATTCAAACTTTGTCAGTACAAGGTATAGTTGAGAAGCTGACATAATCCAGTTCCTATCTTTAGAACGCATTTCTTTTTGTATCAGTGCTGTTGACATGCCATCGTGATCGTGGGACAAATTTCCTCAAGGATTATTAAGATATTGCTATTATTATGTTAGAAACGAACGAGTAGTCATTCTCTGGCACTGCCAGGGTCGAGTTTCGTTAAACAGAAACAATATTCATTGTTGTTCCTTTATCAGTTTCCGCTGAGGAATTGTCTGGTGATGTGGCAGGTCTGACAGCTAGGCAATGATCTTCCTAGGAATGTTAAGGGCCTTGAAGGTATCCATGAGGTCAGACGTTATTATCCCCTCGGTCGATATAACTCTGAAATATATTGTTATTTTAGATAACTTCCATAAACGCTTAATCTTCAAGCCTAGGTTCCATATTTTCTTTGTTTTTCCATTTCAGTTTTTCTTAAATTATGTCAGTGGTACGGCGATGTCAATAATGGTAGCGATTTTTTCTTTTTTATCAATGAGCAGCAAATCAGGGCGATTAAAATCTACCGTTTTGTCGGTCAAAATAGGCTTATCCCAGCAGATGATCAGTAGACTAGAGAACCTCTCGTGGCGAGTATCTGTAATAAGGAGGACCTGGAGGAGTATCCTTATTGATCAAATTATATGTTAAAGCCAAGTGTTGATGCATTAACTTTGCAGCTTGGTTATGGCTACCTAGGTAGGCAGTTATCTTATTGGGCTGAGCATCATGACATTATGTGTTCAATTGACTCATCCAAATTTCCACATTTTCGGCATTATTATTGTTACTATTATTATTATTATGTATTTATTCGCTTCACGAGCCTCAAATACACATACTATTCTATTTCAAATACTTTAAATGGACTTTATTAAGAGTTCCTTACTATAATATAATTTAACAAGAAAAATATAAACATAAAAAATTAATAATAATAAAAAGGCTTAGGTAGAGTGAAAGTAGACCACCATTCAATTTATGTTATCTTATCTTTTATAATACAGACGTTACTTCAAAAAAAAGAGTATGATTACAACATACGCGTCATGCATTTAGTCATTCATGTTAAATAATGACTTAAATTCTGCCAAGTCACTGGTTTTCCTGGCTGGCTCTCCCATATCTCTCAATTTTGCAAGTTTTATCTACCCTTTTCTGTATAAAAAATAATTAATTATCTCAAAATGATAAACTAATTTTGATTGATTTGTGTATTGTAGTCGACAATGAATGGTTGTGCAGCGTTTGAACTTGATCACAGAATGGGAAGTGGAAAAAAAATGTCAAAGAATCCAGACAGACAGACAGAATATGAAGCATGTGTCTCTGACGAGGACAGTTTAGAAGCACTACATTACCAGTCGACAACTTCGCTGGGTAGAACGTCAATCTTGCATGCCAAAAGGCGGTCAACAGAGGGTTGACGCCGTAACAGAGGGTTGACGCCGTAACAGAGGGTTGACGCCGTAACAGAGGGTTGACGCCGTAACAGAGGGTTGACGCCGTAACAGAGGTTGACGCCGTAACAGAGGGTTGACGCCGTAACAGAGGTTGACGTCGTAACAGAGGTTGACGCCGTAACAGAGGGTTGACGCCGTAACAGAGGGTTGACGCCGTAACAGAGGGTTGACGCCGTAACAGAGGGTTGACGCCGTAACAGAGGGTTGACGCCGTAACAGAGGTTGACGCCGTAACAGAGGGTTGACGCCGTAACAGAGGTTGACGCCGTAACAGAGGGTTGACGCCGTAACAGATGTTGACGCCGTAAGCGCTTTAAAGATCAACTCATTTCAAAGATCATTTCATCCTCACGGTATAGAGCAAATAGCTGGACAGCAGATGGCATCTGAAAGATATAGTTGGAGAGTTGCGGGACAAACATTTGAGACTCAAAGGAAAACCATTATTGAAGACAGGCGCAGAAAACCTAAAACTAAAATGCTCTTTAACCTTGGTTAGGCCAATAATAGAATAAGCATCCTTTGTTTGGGACCCATCAACTCAAGAAAACTTTAAGAAACTGGAACAGACACAAAATAGAGCCGTAAGATTCATAACAAACTAATATTCACATTTGACTATAGTAACATTTTTAGTAGAATCATTAAATTTAGAAAGCCTTCAGGACAGAAGACTCAAAAATAAAGTAGCAATTATACATAAAACACTGAACCATAATCTTCAAATACAAAAACAAAATTTAATTAAATACTCAGAAAGACTCAAAGATAAAGGCACATTCCTTATCCTATATGCTAGGACTAATTTGTACAAATACTCCATCTTGCCTAGTGCTATTAGAGCTATGGATTGCCTGAGCTAGCCAGGAAAACCAGTGACTTGGCAGAATTTAAGTCATTGGTTAATATGCATGACGCGTAGGACGTAATCATCTTCTTTTTTTGAATTTCCATACGGACAATAAAGATTATTATTATTATTATTATTATATAAGATAAGATAAGGAAACTTTAAATACACCGTCGGTAAACAACGGCTTTGTTTGCATGAACTGTGAGAAAATATACAGGTCGCAACTGAGCTTGCGTGGTCACGTGAAACACTGCATTCATCTTTAAACTTTTGAATCGAAGACATTGCTATTACTGCTGTGTGTATATGTGTAGGGAGTTGTGGTGTGTGGTGCGGGTTAAGGAGTTACGTATAGTCGTGATTCTACTTACCACTTGTTGTTCTTATTATAAAAATCGATTTCTGTATGTCGTGGTGAACTCACCTGTGACTAATAATTGTTTTAGCAACACAAGATTTCACATACACTAACGGATTATCCGATCTTATTTGAAAACTATTTTAAAAGCGTTCTTTAATTCAATACATAAATATAGCAACGGGTATTCAATTGAACCGACTAAACGCTGATTACGTATTTCAGTCTATAAATAGCAGAATTTTGTTTAAAAAATGAGGACGAGCCTAAGTCATTGAGTTTGAAAAAAAAAAAGATTTGTTAGTTCGTCCAACTTTTCCAGCCTTCTTCTTCGTGAGGTTGTTCGTCTGTCATTTGTCTTAGTGCAAGATGTATTTGTGCGCTCTATTTAAAGGCACTTCTAATTGTTCGGCTTGACATGGAAAATATAATAGCAACACTAAGGCACTAAGTTTATTGTGAGAAAAAAATACTGTAGAAACATATAAACTCCAAGGCTAGTGTTGTGAAGGACACTGAACACGATTGGCTTGAAAGATCCATTTTATGGAGAACTGGATTTTGGGGAGGACTGGATGTCAAAATCGGCTCAGGCATTTCTAAACAGTACATTTCGTAAATTGTATATCATATGATGGGTCTCCAATTATAGGCCTAGCTGTTCTCAAAATCATTTTTTTATGACGTAACGCTCATATATATAAGAGAATATTATAAAACCTTTAACAATTTTATGCGTGCCTTAGTGGCATTAATGAGACCCTTAAGGCCCATTTGAGTACCGGCCCACATGCCCATATAGCCAGTCCGCCCCTGACTGGATGGTCAAAGTAGATGTAACTTGTACTTGGTCCCTGCTAGGCGATGGGTCGTCCTTCTTGGAGCTTTAAGGACAGCGCAAGTGAAGTGGCCTCTGGAAACGCTTTTTAAAGACGAGCTCCACAGTCATTAGTTTGCTCTCACTAGCTTGGAGGAGAATGACTAGAAGCTAATAGCTTCCAAATGAGACAGACTCTATCTATGTATCTATCTATCTATCTATCTATCTATCTATCTATCTATCTATCTATCTATCTATCTATCTATCTATCTATCGGATTATAGGGGATACATTTTAATCAAAACAGAATGTTCCCATGAAAAAAAAACGAAATCATCAATTTGATTTAACTTTGACATCAACCCCTTACAGGTCAGCCTGATCCCTTCAAAACATGTTGCCACTGAAAATACGAAGCCGAAGATGTTTTGGACAAACATTTAAAGTGTGACAGATGACTACATCAATGACAGACGACATAATTGTTCAGGAGCAGACGTTAAGGTCGCCACGTGATTGGCTCGAATACCGGAAACAGAAGTTTATCCAGAAATAACTAACCAGTGTCGGTATTCACAGGTAATCAATATAACATTGTGTTCCGGCAAAAAAAAGAGAAAAAAAATTTGGATTTTTAAAGAAAAGTGCGTCTAATGTAAAGGCGTCTTCTCCTGCAGCTGTGCTTCAAATTAAGTTCAAATATTACTATTATTAGTGAAGCAATCGAGATTTTAACAAAACTTAAAAAAAAAAGATTAATTGTCAATATATTTGAATCGCTATAGGAGGCCTATTATTTCGCCTTTAATTTTTTACTGTGTTTCAAATACTAGACAATATTGTTTGAAAATCTACAGCGCTATTGTTCTCCATTCATTCTTATATGCTTTGGAGTTCTGGACCTTATAATCCCGCCACATAAAAAATCCTAACGCCTTCCATCTATACTAAGAAAAACACATCAGGTGAACTGGTTTGACCACATATCAGACATTGATATTCTACAGGTGCTACAGATGAGCAGGATCCACGCCACAGCAAAAAGGTCCTAATTCCGCTGGGTGGGACACGTAGTTATCATTCCAGAAAATCGCCTTCTCAAACGACTTTTTATGGGGAGATGTGTACAGGAAACCGCTCTCATGGAGATCAACAGAAACGCTACAAAGACACCATTAAGAGCCCCATCATGGAGTCTGATATTGACATTCATGGCTGGAAAATACAAGCTTTCGATCGCTTGCAGCCGTGAGTATCGGAGTCTCAAGATACGAGCCAAGGAGAGTGGCCAGCATGAAAGAAAGCAGAGCCAACAAACAAGCTGAGAGAGGAAGCAGGCATATCTGCTGTAGACCCAACTTACCTATGCCTGAGAGAGGAAGCAGGCCTATCTGCTGTAGACCCAACTTACCTATGCCTGAGAGAGGAAGCAGGCCTATCTGCAGTAGACCCAACTTACCTATGCCTGAGAGAGGAAGAAGGCCTATCTGCAGTAGACCCAACTTACCTTTGCCATCCACGTGGCCGGCTTTTTAAAGCGAGGATTGGAATTTACAGTCCTCTTCGAGTTCATATGAAATGAGAAATGTTCCCATCTTCCACTACGAAGGAGGAGCTCTACAAGAAAATCTTTTTTGGCAGTTTCCCCACAGACATATTCTATTTTATTACAAAGCTTATATAAACTCACTCTGTCTGGTAAAATGTTTGTTTCTCCCACACCCATTCTCGGATAAAGCTGAACTTTTGCACAATTATTTCTTTAATCTGACAAAACAATAATAATTTTTAAAAAAATTAGCTGATTAACTATTGATAATTAATTATTTGGTTTGGTATCTTGAACAAGGGAAGGAAATTGTACTTAACTGATAAGGTGATATATATTTATAGTTCGTCCATCGTGGTTCAATGATAACCACCTTTGTCATCCTCTTTTGCACTGGGGTTTTGTGCCTCCTCGGGTGGCTGGTGAGACCTATGTCAGCCCGGAATGTTTGGCTGCACATTGGGCAGGTTATTCCAGCTGGAGCTAATGTCATTGGCCTTGCTTTTTTTTTCTAACACTTTTCTACGGCCAGCGCTGCTCTCTTGACCTCTGCAATTAGTGCTAATAGTGCGAATGGGTTGCCTGAGTCAGCCAGGAAATTCAGTGACTTGGCAGAATTTAAGTCATTGTTAAACATGCATGACTAGATGCATGACGCGTAGGACATAATTATTTTCTTTTATGAATTAACGTCTGTATTCTATAAGATAAGATTTAGTGCGTCAGTTTTCAAAGTGCTTCCGTCTCCCGGATGACTGGGTCAATGTTGAAGGCTTTCAGAGAATCTTTGAGGGTGTCCCTGGAGCGTTTTCTTTGTCCACCTTGTGAGCGCTTTCTTTCCCTTAATCGGCCATACATGGGTTGTTTAAGGATGCGGGAATCTTCTACTCTGAAGATGTAGCCTGCCCATCGCAGCTGTGAATACATTAGGATTGTGTGTATGCTTTACAGACCCGCTCTTTGAAGGACTTCATTATCAGGTAATTATTCTTGGCATTTAACATTCAGTATTTTTCTTAGACGGATCATATGGAAGAGGTTCATTTTCGGAGCAGGCATTTAGGGCACATTCATCAGCAAATAACAGGTCCCTGATTACTGCTGATTATGTTTTTGATTTTGCTTTGAGCCGCCACCGTCAATTCTTTACGTGATGGTAAGGTGGTATATGTCCTCTTTTTTACTTGGTAGGTTTAAAACTTTAAAGTTTGAAGCTACCAATAGAAATTTATAAACCACCTATTTTCATAAGCGCTTCGCTGGCATAGTGTTAGTGTATTGTCTTAAGGAGGCTGATGAGGCTTTAGCCCACGAGTTCGAATCCAGCTCGCTCACCTTTTTTTTTAATATATGTATTTAAAAAGCGATCACCCAGATGGCCCTTTCTTTCTCCCCCACCCCTTTCCTACTGGATATACAAGTGATAGGAACACAGCATAGTGAGAAATCTAAAAGCACGAAACAGCGCTAAACAAAAACAAGTGTTAAAAAATATTTGTAATCGCACAGATTTATTTTTGTTATTCTAGATCTATTAAAACATTTAATTATATGACTGATCCAAACTTATTAATACAACTATACTAAATCGGCCTATAACTTTTTTAAAAAATATTTTTTAATATTTTTTTTTTGTTCAATCTAGCACTTGTTAATACCTATACACGCGAGCCTGTCTGCATTCGATGTGGCCAAATAGGCACGTCGTCACTTGGTCTACGCCTACGCTGTCACGTGAAATACTGCAGCCGAACTGAACCTTCCTACGTGAAGACAATGACTTGACATGCTGCTTCAGTCTGACGAGGCTCATCTCTCGGAGGACGAGAAGAGAGCCAGGGAACTGGCTTTGGTTGGTTCGTTTTCGTACATATTGCAGACACTCCTTTCACTAAACAGCAGCTGGGGTCAGAGGAACAGCAATAACCGATACAATTAGGGGTCAGCAGCGTCGCAGGGGCTGCAGGAGTGTAGCACAGATTGCTGCAGCATACCTAAGGCCGGCTCTTTTATATATTCATTTCTTTATTGATATGCATTACACTATTGGCCTTCCATAACTTTCATTTTCCGTGGAGCCTCCCATTAGGAACTTATCTTATCTTATCTTATAACAGACTTTACTTTAAACGAGAAGATAATTACGTCCTATGCGTCTAGTCATACTTGTTAATCAGTGACTTAAATTCTGCTAAGTCATTGGTTTTCTTGGCTGATTCAGGCAACCCATTCCATGCTCTAATGGCACTAGGAAAGAAGAAGCTTTTGTGTATATGGGATAAGAAATGAGCCTTTTAGTTTTGTGTCTTTCTTTGTGACGTCTGCCAAAAAACTACCGAAACGAATAACACTCATCGGTCTCAAGCCTTTACTAACGACGTTTTATAACTTATCACTTCTTTATCATTGTTTATTTACTATTACTATGGAGACAGTCGCTAATGGAAACGTCATTCTAAATCGCGTTCGAGTAACTGCAGACTTTCCCGAGAGTATCGTTGTTGTTTTTTCCATTTATATAAGAGACCTGGTTTTAAAATTGCGTGGACTGATTTATTATACATTGATGATGCAGGTGGAGTTTAGATCTAATGTAATCCGTGGAATATAAATCCTTCAATAGAATGCATCAGAGGATATTAACATTTAACAGTTGAAACAATCTTTTTAACGCCCATTCAGTCTCACAGTTTATTTTTTACTGTTCTAACTGATTCAAATCAGTTAAAGGGAATTTAAAATTTAGATCGTCTGCTACTATTTATAAAATATTTTTCTTCCTTTTCATTTCATTGACAATGACAAGAATGTTTTCCAGGCTCGTGATAAATTATTGAGCTTTGATAAAACACATTTGTTTCATTGATACCCCCCTCAGCCAATAATAGTGACAAATAACTCCAGACTCCCACACTGAAAGTCAACTTTAACTTTTTTTTTTCTTACCAAGAATTGACTCTCTGTCAGTCTGGGTATAAATCTTGTACACGTTTTTTTTTTCTTCACTCTTCATTCTCGGAAAAGGGAAATACATCTTGCAGTATATTTTCTCCCACTTTCTATTCTTGGATTAAGTTGAAACTTTGCACAATTATTCGTTGTCCCTGACAAAACATGAATAAATTAAAACAATGTATCAATTAGTTAATTAATTATTAGCAATTGATTATTTTGATTGATATTAAAATAAGGGTAATAAGTACTACTTAATGAGAGATTGGGATTCCCTTTATTATGTTTTGTCACATTTTTTCCCGGATCAAGTTGAAATTTTACATAATTTTTGCAATCGACGACTATATACAAATCATTAAAAAATTAACTAATTAAATAAGCAATTAGTAGAAATTAATTAATAAATTTTGTTTCATAACACAGAAAGGGAGATAAAACCTACCAACTTGAAATTAATGACAGTAATTAGCAGTTCTTTCCCTTAAATAAGCTTTATTTTTAAAAGAGTTTTTTCTTTTCTTTTCTTTTGCTTGTTTTTAAGTATTTATTTATTTGTTTGCTAGTTAGTATCTGAAATCTTTTTAAACTATACATAGGAAATGCTTCTCGATCTATTGAACCACGTTCGATGCAAGTCTGATTCGTTGTCTTGTCCTAGAACAATCGTACATTATCGTAGTGTAACTCTAGTCTCTACTCCTATAATACTTGTTGCCAGAGACCCAAACAAAAATCAAGAAAAACAAAAAAAAAATACTTAAAAAAAAAACAAAAACAAAGCGTACACTAAGCGTGGTTGTATCAATTAGTTTGGATCAGTTGTGTAATTACATTTCTCATAGACCTAGACCAACAACGATAAATCTGTGCGATTAGAAATATTTTTACCAATTGTTTTGGTTTAGCGTTACTTCATGCTTTTAACTTTCTCAATACGCAATGATCCCATCACTTGCCTGGACCAGTCGAAAAATAGGTGGGAGAGAAATAAAGAGGTATTTGGGTGATTACTTTTTAAATGCAATAATAAAAAAAATAAAAAAATAAAAAATGGGGAACGACCTGAATTTGAACTTTGTGCTTATGCCTCCCAAAACTGACACTCTACTCTTGTAACTGTGCTAGTGAAGCGCTTATAAAAATAGAAGGTTTTATAGTTATCTATTAATACCTTCCAACTTTAAGGTGGCCACCTAAAAAGGTGACTAATTCAGCTTATACCGTCATATCAGTCAAGTTGCAATCTGATCCCTGAATGGTTGTGGAAGAAATGACGTGTGCAAAATTTTATCAGACAGACAAATACAGACAGACAGACTGACGGAGTGAGTTGATACAAGATTTTTAATTATTTATTTCAAAAATATAATAAGAAGAAGTTGTATATTGATCCTCTAATAATGTAATAACTCTGCTTCTGCGCTAACGCTTATAGTGCGCACCAACGCACTGTTCAACACTGGTCATATTGTTGGAGATGACCAAGAAGAAAGAGTTGAGATCAGGTCAATCGTGTGTCATCTGAATTGGGTTCCAAGCAGAAGTGAGAGACAGAGTGTGCTGTTTAATGGTGGTTTTGTTTGCCTAATTGTTTTAGTTAATTATTAGAATTGTCGTTGAGCGCTTGCCTAAAATTTACAACAGTATTCTTTTCTGGTCGGGCCGCATCGATGCACACACATGGACGCATGCGGCTTTCAGGACTCATATTTGACGTTCATAACCCGTTGATCCTCTGATTTTGACGAGTAAAGAACGGTCGTGGCATGTTTCAAAGTTGCGTGTTCATATTTATTAGGAGGCAATGGCGTATGGTCATTATTAGATCAAAGAGATTTCAAAGTCAGGAAATAGAATTTGTCCAATGAATACAGGAGATGAAGCAAACGTGTAACATTGTTACAAATCTTTTAACACCGTAACTTGATTCTAAAAGTTTTGTTTATACACAAACCGATTTTTTTAAACTGTGCAACTGCATATGCAACGTCAGAGCAATATTTTAAATTCCCATCATCTGCTTCTAATTGTAAAGTGAAAAATGAACTATTCGTCCATGTCAGTGGTTCTTAAACTGTGGTACGTGGACCACGTGGGTGATCCGCAAGAAGATGCTGTCTTAAAGCTCTCAGCAAACACAGCTCTGCTGGACTCGAGAAATCGACCCCCTTGGATAGAGGCCGAGCCTTAGCCAAGCGGTTTCGGACTGTCACACATCCCATTTGAGTGTCAAGTGGTAGTTATAGTTTAAACTGCTCGGTGTGGGTGTTGTAGTTTAAACCACTCGGAATGGTTGTTGTAGTTTAAACCGATCGGTGTGGTTGTTGTAGTTTAAACCACTCGGTGTGGTTGTTGTAGATTAAACTGCTCGGTGTGGTTGTTGTAGTTTAAACCGATGGGTGTGGTTATTGTAGTTTAAACCACTCGGTGTGGTTGTTGTAGAATAAACTGCTCGGTGTGGTTGTTGTAGTTTAAACCATTCAGTGTGGTTGTTGTAGTTTAAACCATTCGGCGTGGTTGTTGTAGTTTAAACCATTCAGTGTGCTTGTTGTAGTTTAAACCATTCGGTGTGGTTGTTGTAGTTTAAACCACTCGGTTTGGTTGTTGTAGATTAAACTGATCGGTTTGGTTGTTGTAGTTTAAACCATTCAGTGTGGTTGTTGTAGTTTAAACCATTCGGCGTGGTTGTTGTAGTTTAAACCATTCAGTGTGGTTGTTGTAGTTTAAACCATTCGGTGTGGTTGTTGTAGTTTAAACCACTCGGTTTGGTTGTTGTAGATTAAACTGATCGGTTTGGTTGTTGTAGTTTAAACCATTCGGTGTGATTGTTGTAGTTTAAACCACTCGGTGTGGTTGTTGTATATTAAACTGCTCGGTGTGGTTGTTGTAGTTTAAACCATTCGGTTTGGTTGTTGTAGTTTAAACCGATCGGTGTGGTTGTTGTAGTTTAAACCATGGGAGTAGCCAGGGAGGGTTGGGGTTCAACCCCCCCCCCCCCCAGAAATGTAATCCCCCCTTCCCTTCCCGGACGGGTTTAAGTGACTGATTTTTTGCTTTATTTTGTTTATTTTAGGTGAGATTTTAATACTAAAACCATCACTTGCCCCAGTGCAGCCAAGGGAGTTTTGAGTTTAAAACCCCTACCAAGGGGTTTTGAGTTTAAACCCCCCTAACAGGGGGTTTTGAGTTTAAAAACTCCTACCGGGGGGTTTTGCATTTAAATCCCCATCTTCTATAAAACAAAACCCCCCCAAAAAAAATGCAAGCGACAATCCCCCAATGTGGAAACACAAACTCAAAATCGGCCCCCGAAGAGGTCCACCCAGGCAGGCTTGAATATTTTCAGAAAGAACATCCAAATGAAATTATATCAAAGACAAATGAGAGATAAGAATGGAGAAAGAAGGTAATCAGATCTTGTGTAGTGCCCCAACGGTCTAATAGCGTCTTTTCCCCTTTCGGGGGCCGCTAAAAAGCAAATTACACTCTCTAAAATCTATGAGCATAGAAAAGGGGTTTTGAGTTTAAACTCCTCGCCAGCGGGTCGGAAGCTAAAAAATACATCTTCAATTTTTAAAAAAAAAGCAAATTACCCACTCAAAATGCTATGAGCGTTGCCTAAAGAGGTTTTGAGTTTAAATCCCCCTTCAGAAGGGTTTGATGCTAAAAAATACCTCTTCAGTATAAAGAAAGCAAATTACACACTAAAATTATTTGAGCGTAGCCAAGCCTATTGAGGTTTTTGAGTTTAAATTCCTCTCCTCCAGATGGTTTTGAGTTTAAAATCCCTATTGAGCGTTTTCAGGTGGGAAAACCTCTATCATCAATTTTATTCTAAAGCACAAATACTATGATCGTATCTTAATGGGGTTTTGCATTTTAAAAAAAGTCCTGAGATTTTTTAGTTTAAAACCCCCCAAAAAATGAATTTGGCGATAAAACTTCTCTTTTTAATTTAAAATCTTAAGCAAACTACAGTCACCTAATTCCTATAGCGTATTCAAGAGAGGTTACACATTTCTACCAGTGGCGAGGCTCCATTAATAAAGTGCAGTGAATGGTCATCTGCCGAAATTGAAAAACACTAAATGTGTCTCAACACAGAGGGCTAAGACAGATT
Source organism: Biomphalaria pfeifferi (assembly GCA_030265305.1). NCBI lineage: Eukaryota > Metazoa > Mollusca > Gastropoda > Planorbidae > Biomphalaria > Biomphalaria pfeifferi. Next base: position 1,011,411 of record JASAOG010000083.1, read on the forward strand.
TTTAGGAGTCAGTTATAGAGATCGGGTCTAAATCAAGGAAATCCCATGCCGATCTGGGAGTCGACCCGTTAGTAAGATTGTGACAGAGCGTCACATGAGGTTTGCGGGACATGTTCTCCGACAAAATAAAATACGCATAAAAAGAGTTGCGATGACATCCTAGTACAACTTGGCGCCACACATTCATGGAGGTCCTCAGAGCAGGTGGGAAGAGGTTTCAGACATTACCAGTGACAGAATTTTGTGCAAACAGCTTGACGGCAAATGCGCCGAACAGCGCGGGAGGGTCTAAGTCAGTAAGAATAGCACATTAGGTTTTTGAAATAAGACTTATTAATAGCAGGAAAATGCACTGTAGATAACTCAGAATATGCATTTTGTTGGCATTCAATACCAGAAATAGTTCTTGACGGCGGGGCTCCGCCCCACGCTGGGGGAGCTCTTTTTTTTCGCCCACTGTAAAGGTAATCTGTTTCTGTGGGTGTCATGTGGCTAGTACAACGACCCAACGTCTTTACTTGTCCCCAACTAATGTCAGGTACCCATTAGGCGCCACAATAATCCCAGTCTTATCCAGGATTCGAACCAGGGACTCTCCGGTTTGGAAGCCAAGCGCTTTACCACTCGGCCAGTAAATATTGTCTTCACGAGCATGGGATAACAAGGTCCTGAAGTCCCACAGCGTTATTGTCCTGACTAAATGTTTACATCAGCATAGGAGACTCAAGTTTCTGAAGTAACTTTGGTATATAGTCGTTGTTATGACATGATTAGGAATTAGTTATTTGTTTCGGGAATAGGGTAAAGTTTTACTTAGCGACGATGACGTAAAGTTGGTTAAAAAACAAGAACGCTCTAAGTGACGCTACAAAGAAGACGCTTCGTGTAGAGCAGTAGAATAGATATACGGATTTACGCACATAGCTGACATCGGACGATTCCCTTCTTGATTATTAAATATATTTGTAGAACAACATCAGCGTCGACTATATATTTTGATTGTTTCGGCCTTTCGCCGGTGTTATTGAAGTAGTTTGAGTTCAGTATTACTTCCAGTCAGACGTAGATCTACACTAGTTATATTTCATAGAATTAACACCGCGCGGAAGCCTTAACATCGTTTATTATTCTCATTACACTTGATTAGATAGTCAATTGTATTATTGAATTGTATCACGCCAATGAACAATTTTCGAAATAACTTACTAAATTAAAAATGTTCATCATCGAATAGATGTTATTATGTGACAACTATTTTTTAAACGCTGACAGATTCATAATAGTATATTTATAGAATATTATTTTACTGTTTTCTTGTAATATTAATTCATGTATCTCTTACTAGTTCATATGTAACGTATTATTAAATAGATCAATGACAATGGAACAAAATCAAACCCAAATGTAATTGATCTAATAGGACAACTTTACATTGCCTGCATTTTATAATAATTAATTTAACATGTGAGAATTTTTTGAAACTCTATGCTGAAAATATAAGAGTTAATTCCTTTTAATAACTTTCCAACTATAGGAATGAGATTTACGCCGATATTTCGCTCTTTTGAAATATGAGAAAAATAATTAAAGAACGCTAAGTACCCAATAGTTACCTAAAATACTATAAGAAATCGGAACATTTGAAATCTTACAGCCAACATATTTTTACCTTACAAGAGCCCGTTGGGCCCATAACGGTCATGGGCCCGGACGCAATGAACCGTTTCAATCCAGGAGAGCAATGATTAGTACATTAATACATTTGATTACCAAGATTTTTTCTCGGCGTTGGTAGGGCGGGGAAATATGTTCCATTTATTATAAAATCTAACATTAGTCAAGAAAGTATTATATTCGTTTAAAAAGTATTTTTTACAAAGCTTTTATTAACTTACTCTGTCTATCTGTCTGGTGAAAAGTGTGTACACGATATTTCTCCCACACCCATTCTCGGATCAAGCTGAAACTTCGCACAATTAGTTCGAGTTCAGCATTACTTCCAGTCAGACGTAGATCTACACTAGTTATATTTCAAAGAATCAACTTCGCGCGGAAGCCTTAACAGTCTCGAATCAAGCCTAGGCCGTAACCAATGTTGAAATGTTTGCCAACAGTTTATTTGTCCACATTTCTTTTATCAACAGCTGGATAGAGCATGTAACAATACTTAAAAAACTAATTTCTCCATTATGAAGCTGATTGCGGTCTATAATTTCCCATTTTATTTAATTTCTTGAGATTCCTCAATAATGCAAGAAGCCTTGCCAATGAGCTTGCACAATCAATTTCTTCTATAACAGTCCAGCTAATTTCTATATAACTGCGCAAAATGTTCCCGGGTTCGAATCCTGGTGAACACTGGCCATATGATACCCTCGGTAACGGTGGGCCACAGAAACAGATGACTTTTACCTCATCTGCAAGGTCTGAAAGGGGAACTGTACTTTTAATGAATGCAAAGAAACGTTGGAGTCGGGGGCGGGAATACCCGATAAGAGCGTGTTTAAAATAGCCTAATTTAATTTTGATTACGTTTTTAAAAATTATAACGGCCAAGGTAGAATTTTCAGAGTGTGGCTAATTAGTTGGTACTTCCCCTCCCCCCCCCCCCCCAAAGATCTACGTAATAGGTAAAAGATTTAGGAAATTTGAAATGTTAAAGTGTCCAGTGCCCAGTGGTCAACTGAAGAATGGGCACGCTAACAGTGAAAATGAAACTGAATTATTTCATCTAACAAAGCGAGTGACTCAATTGGAACTAGTCTATAAATAAATCCTAACCTTTTCAAACGTGCAGTCTTGAGTTCCATTTCTTAAATGTTTTCTTTAAAAAAAAAAGGAAATAACAGAAGTCCGTCCGTTGTAAAAATAAAATGAGTTCCATTTTCTTAACCTTCGCGTGTTTCTACTGAAAAAAAGTTTATTACCATTGTCCACTCTAAGGACATTTTGAGTACTAAGTCTTGAATGTCAATCAGAGGGGACAAGATTCTTAAGTATTCTTTAAGTATTCTTTTATCTTGTTTTTTTTTACACACACACACACGCACACGCGCGCGCACGCACGCACACACGCATGTACCTTCCACGAGTACTTTGGACAGTGAATTTTCTAACTAAGTTTTGTCTCTTCTTGTAAACTTTGTATTTTTTTTTACAAACTTTACATCAACTCACTCACTGTTTGTCAGTCTGGTCAAAAGTTTGTACACGTTATTTCTCCCACGCAAAATGTCGGATCAAGTTGAAACTTTGCACAATTATTTCTTTGACCTGACAACACATGAATCAATACAAACAATCAACAATTAATTAATTAACTATTGGTAATTAAATAATTTATTTGGTATCTCAAACAAGTTAAAGAATTTGCATTTGACTGAAGTGATGTTATAAGCTGAATTAGTCTATACAGTTAGACTATACAATCTATACAATCTTCCATGTTCATAGACTCTCCACGAGCATAGTGGTTACCGTGTTGGTTTGAGAAACCTGCCAAGGCTTGAGCCATGAGTTGAAATTCCGGACGTTTCCCCTTTTTTATTTCAATAATGCCTTTTTATCGTTAGTCTAGATCTACTACAACTTTAATGACATGACTGATCCAAACGAATTGATACAAATAGGCTTCATATAAACTATGCCTTGTTATTGTTAGTCTAGATCTACTACAAATGTAGATGGCTGCCTGGTCGGGAAGGCTGCCTGGTAGTGCGGTTAGCGCGCTGGACTGTCATTCGGATTTATCGACGGTCGAGGGTTCAAACCCTGCCCGCTCTCATCCCCCGTCGTCCTGCGGGAGGTTTGGACTAGGAAGTAAACTATCTTCAACTCTGAAGGAACATCCGAAATATGTAAAACATGTAATAACATGACTGATCCAAACGAAGTGATACAAATAGGCTTCATATAAACTATGTGGTTTGTTCTACGTCATAAAGTCCGGTGGCGTTAATTGGTCACTCTTTGTCCACGAGGCAGTTATTCCTCTGAAGTTGGTAGAAACGGACAGTGCGTTTGGTTTGTAAAATATTCTTAGTTTGTTAAAAGTCTATAACATCTCTTTTATGAGGCTGTAGTTACTATTTCTAGTCTTAGAGTAGACGTTAAGTTTTGTGTTTACTTCTTATAGGGGGCCAGGTTGGAGTTGTACTACTGACTATGATTACATTGTCAGTGGCGGCCTGGCATTATCCATTAAGATGTCAGTATTGGCGTTCATTGAAGGCATTGAGTGTCATTTGACAGTACACAAGAGTTGATGCCAGCTGTGGATCAAATGAAGTGCCTTATCCATTGCCGATCTTGTCCTTTTTGGAATCTCTTACTGTATAGTCTACTATGAAAGCATGTTGACAAGTTGCCAGCATTAATAAGGGGCTTAATTGTATTATTTCTTACCCAAATTAATATTGGGACACAACATTTATGCTAACTGACATGGACTTTATTAATTGTATATTTGTGATTATTAAATACCTAGATATACCATTGTTCTTTTCCTTATTTGTATCATCCTCAATGTAAAAAAAATACATTTCACAAATTCATAATTTGTCATTATTAACATTATCTTCCACATAGTTACTATATATAAACTGTGTGCGAATGGTGTCATTGTCAGACTGAACCTCGGGACCTTCATTTCGAAAAGCTATTGAGCAACATTTTTTTGTTAACCCAGAAACCCAGAAAATACCCATATTTTTTTTTTCTGGATTCGGAACTTTAAAAATGCATTTACAACACAACAACCTGCTTTTCCACAAAGACCAAATCTGTTCGGTTGTAATCTTATCCTCTTGTTTGTAAAGATATGTCAGTCTGTATTGGAGTGTATGTGTTTGTGTGTTTCTATGGTGACGGTGAGACGAAACCAATATCATTTACTTTAGGCTACATATGTAAATGCATTATTTATTTCTTACATTTTCTGCCTTTCGATTTGATTCTTATAAATTTTAATTGTCTAAGTCATAGACCTATTCTAAGATTTATAAATTATAATGTATAATACCAGTTGTTTTTTTTTAATGAACATGCACAGACATACGGACATTCACAAACTTTTATGGTTGGAAGAATCGAAAAATACAATTGCTCTATAATCCAAACAAGAGTGTTAAACGTACATGTTTTGCATTTAATTGATACTAGTCTAAAGACAAGAAGAGAACTATATACATATATAGAAGATGCTTCCTTTCTCGGTAAGGGTTGACAAGTGACAGACATTCTACATGTATTATGTTAACAATCTTAAGCCCACTTTTAACAACAACTGTTTTTTGTTTATTCATTAAATGAAACATAAAACTAGAACTAATTCAAGCGAGGGAATTTTTATTGGCTCGGGTGGAGGTGTCGCTAGCGGATACAATTGGTGGTGACCGCATATGGAGAACAAGGGGTCTTACCTTAGTGACACATTTCAAATAGGACGGTATTGAAATCGGGTCACTTTTTAAATAATAATAATGGAATTTAATTGAATTATTGTTGATAGGTGTCACTCGATACGTCCGCACCATTCGTATCTGCTAGCTACGCCACTGCCCGAGCCATCACACTTCCCTCTCTTTGAATGAAGCTGAATGTCTCCCACGGCAGACTCACCTTGACACGACCACTAAGCCAGCCCAGTGTGTTTAAGTATTAATTCAAAAGTATCTATTTAAAAGCACTGTCCTACACCCAGGAATGATCCGTGCAGATTGCAATGAGTGCAGTAAGAAAGAACTTAAGTCCGAAGATTATTTAGAATGAAGTTAAAGTTTCCCCCCCCCCCCCCCCCTCGTTCGATTTGTCATGACCAGGAAGAACAATCGAGTCATTCTGCACCTGGTCAGCATTCAACATGGCCAGTGATCGATGTAGACATGCGCTGAGAGAAAAGTCAGCACTGGACAGGCCAGTAATGGTTGACTATGTGTCTATCGTGTAGTATTGAGACCAATCGTTATATATATATATTGAAACAAATTGAATCATTGAACAGCTAGAGGCTTAGACACGAATATGTGCTGTAAGTCGTTTTCTTGTTCTTTGTGTGTGTGTGTGTGTGTGTGTACAAACGTCGCGAGTGATTCTGGAGTATATTGTATGATATGTAGAGGATAAGACAATTTGTTTTGGTCCAAATAAATAGGAATTCAGTTTACCATTAATCACCTCGGCGTAAACTGTAACATGTATAACAATACTGATACAAATACGAACAGCATTCGAACACGAAAGACATACACACTCACAACCAGCGCTTTATGAATTAGACTTCTATGAACGACAGATGACCTTGTAACGATCTGAGCTAACGTGGGATAACGGAGTTTTTAAATATTTCTGTTTAATGGAAGGAGATGAGCACTTTTTTTCGAGTGATATAATTGGTCTATTTAGTCTATGTCTTTGTGCCTATGAAGTATTATCACATTAGCAGGTGATGGCAAAGTTAGACTTCTGATGGTTGCTGTATAGAAAAGTTAAATTATTGTTTTGCAATTTTAAAATTTCTTAGCTTTCTGAGATAGAAGTGTCGTTGGTAAATTTTGGTGTAAAAGTTTTGACAGTGTTCACTCCATTTCAGTTTGTTGTTGATGGTTGTATCTAGATATTTATATTCTTGCACTTAATCTACAGTTCAATTGTGGATCTGAATTTCTGCAAGATGGCCTTTATGTTTCCAAAAATCTATTATTATTTCAAATTTATTTCTATAGTTTTCAGATCATTTAAAATTAGAAAGTTTTCTATACACCATTGGTAAAAAGTATTAATTATAGAATGATACAGATTTTCGTCATATGCAATAAGGCAGTTGATTGCTGTGTTGTCAGAAAATTTTATGATGGAGTATCAGCCGATTGAATGTCATTGGTGTAGATGGTATACAATACTGGTGACAGAATACACCCCTGCGACGCTCCAGTGCTAAGTTCTCTCGTGCCTGACACATGCCCGTTCACTTTTACATATTGTGGTCGTCTGATAAGAAAGTTTAGAACCCAAGCTTGCACGTGTCTGCTGGCGTGCTAGTCAGAGAGTTTTTGTATCATGAGATGTGACTGGATCTCTATAACTCACAAGCTAGGCGTCTACTAAAGGGCCGAGCGAAATGCAAATGTCTGTCGTGTTTCAAGGAAAACCATTTCCCACTTTGTTACTTCCCTTGTCCTTTGTCTGGGTTTTATATCTTCCGTCTTTCGAGTTATTTTTGTTTTGTTGCTTTAGCTCTTTATAGTTGACACTAAGCTCCTATATTCTAGAGACCTTGATGTGACTAAATCTAGGCACAGTAAGATCGTAAACTTTGCTCACCTTAAAACCGAAACTGCTTTATCTCAAAGAGAGAAAGAGAGGGGGGGGGGGGAGAAAGAGAACAAGCAAAATAAAAAAAAATACTTTAAGAAAAAAGTATCTATCCCTGTCTTAGAACTGTAAGATTTATTTCCCTTTGCGATATCAAACAAAATTAATTAAAATAAATTTGATTCAAGTTTTGTTAAGAACATTGGATAATAGTGGCAGGATTTCAACTTGATCTGAGGGTGGCAAGTGGGAGAAGTAACGTGTTCAAAAATAAATACCAGACAGACAGACAGACAGAATAATTTGATATAAGCAGAGAGAGGAAGAGAGGAAAAGAGAGGAAGAGAGAGAAAGAGAGAGATAAACGGGTGAAAAGAAGATGACGATTAGGTGACATTTGTGTTCCCAATTTTTTTTTTCATCAATTTTGAAGTTTTTAAGGTTACCATAGTAACAGATCTAATACTTGGCTAATATGTAAAATATTACATAAATATTACACAAAATATTTAGTAAGCTATTACATTGGTCATTGGCTATTACATAATTATTATCTAAGCTATTAAATTAACTACCACATAGATAATTACATAAACTATTACATACGCAGTACACTTATTTCATAACCAATACAACAAAATAGATTTAAGTATATCTATATAGCCTCCTTCAGTCGCGAGGCGACTATTGTTCATCTCATAGATATGAGATCAATGCCTGGGCATTAGATATGATCGGAAGTTACTCGGGACGATATCGCCCACACAACAATTCCCCCTCCCAAAGGAACTGCAAGTGCCGATACAGTTTGGTGTCAATGGGGTCGCATGATCTGTTAATGTGTGCTGGAAACTGCCTAAGGATCGCCGTACCTGATGTTTCTCTCAGTGCTGACTCCCAAAGCCGTTCTTATGTTTGGGTACAGCTGCAAAGCCTAATGGTTTCGGCGCAAGTTTCTCGCCTTGACCCATCTCCCGTTAGTGAAAACAGTTCCGAAGAGCCCAATATCTGGGTCACTAGAAGCCCAGGAAATGGACAGGTCGTCCAAGGCTATTTGATTTGAAGCATTTTATAGGTAGTGGAGTGCTTATATCCACTACACCTTCCGACAATAACAATCTTATGGATTTAGACTTCCTACTTTAATCCAGTCAGTTGCCTGATGGTATGGTATGGTATGGTATGGTATGGTATGCGCTTCGAGCAATACTTTTTACAACCCCCCCCCCCCCCCCCTCGCCCTCCAGGTTCGAACCATGACCACTCCAATCCACTATATATTGCAGGACATTTGGGCTAGGACGGACAAATCTTGAACTCTGAGTGAGCATCCGAAACTGAGAGATCCCAACAGTGGCATAGCAAGGGATTTAAGGGCCCGCGGGGGGTGTTGTTGGCCTCTTTATGGGCTCCTGCATTTTGACATTCAACATCATGATATGTGATAATGTGCTTTGAAAAGTTAGGGGCCAGGCAGATTTTTCAAATTTGGACCCCCTTCCCCACCTTAGCTACGCCACTGGATCCCCAATAAACAACCGAAACTACACATCTTTGCTCGCATGTTATTGAAAGCAAAAACACAAGCCGTGGCATGCAAATTATAACATTTATTCCACTAACAAAAATTTACCTTCTGCATGCAAATGTGTTATTGTTGTCCTGACGATTGTTAAAAAAAAATGTCACATAGATTCTATATTATTTTTTAAAATAAATCTGACAGACAAATTAAAGCCAACGAAAGATTAATTGAAGCAGACGACGTTTGATTGGTTTGGTTTTTCCACTTCCTATATTCCGCCCTCGCTTGTTCGTTTCTGATTGGTTGTCAATTTTCCAGCAAGAGAGTACAAATTAGATCATTGTAACGTTTCTGTGTTTTTTTCTTCTGGAACATGCCATTAAATTAGGGCGATCTAGAGATCTGTATAAATGTCGTGATCTTTGAATAGACCAGCCAGTCGAAACCAAACCGGCTAAGTGTGAGACACAGTGGAAAGATTTAGTTGTGAGTTTCTTCTGTTTTCACTTCATTGCCAACGCTAGAATATTTTGCTAAGAAATTAAAACTCTTTAAACTATTGCAAGTTTGTTTGCATGTAGACAAATATAGAGTACGGTTTGAATATTAAACTACGATTAAGTTTTTATGCTTAAGGCCAGAAACTATTTTTTTTTAGTTTAAATTTTTGTTTTGTTTTGAAGCCGGACAGGTTGTTTTTTAGCAGTCCCATAAGAAAAAAAAGCCGCTATTAGGTTTGTGGAAAATGTCCGTCTGTCCGTCTGTCACACTCAGATCTCAAAAAACTAAAAGAGAAATAAAAAATATTATTTCACCAAGCGATGCGGCTTTGCAAAGTTTAGGTGCAACGGCTACTTTTTGTTTTCTAAAAGCAAACCGTTTAGTTTATAAAATTAATTATGCAAGCGATTTTTTTAAATAAAAATACATAAATTCTAAAACAATACATGAGGGAGATAATGTTAAATTATGTTAAAAAAGAAAGATATTTTTTTTTTGTATTTTCAGTATCACTAAGTCAAATATATTTATAAAGGTACAAGAAGTGTCAACAACAAATATTTCTTGCGAGTAGGCGGATCCGACAGAAGACTCCGATGTGAGCCGCCTCTGAGTTTGTGAGATAATGCAAACTCTCTTTGTAATCTTGTTATTTTTTTAACATGGTATGCTTTCATATCAAAGAAATAAATACTGAAATAACTTGGTTTAAATCTTTTAACATCTAATACTATCCATGAACATGTTCACCGTACTTAATGAAAATTCCTTTTATTGATAATTCAAAATAAGCAAGCTGTCATAAGAGGTACACAGATATACAAAATATCTAAAAACATTATAATTTTCATATCTTATTTTTTTAGTAGTGAAAAGTAGTTGACCAAATTATTTAGTAAATTCGCTGTATATAATAAGAAAATAAATGGTGATTATTCCATACTAATACTTACTACGGAAGATTTATTTTTTTAAATATAGCCTGTATAAAAAAAAAAAAAGCAGCTGCTAGAACTAGAAGTGTAAATGCTAATGTAGCTGTTAAAAAAACTAATCTTAAATCAATGAGGTTCCTTGTAATGTTTGATTCACGCCACGCGACAATGAACGTGTTAGAGCAGATCTTGATCAGTTCCCAATACGAGCTCGACCAGAATCTAGTTCTAGCAAGTTGGAGAGGAGATGCGATGTTGAGATGATAATCCTATTCGTTCACATTGTTACCTCCGAAATATTCTCTTCTTACCTTCTTACCTTATAGGATTCGTTACTTTAAAAACAGAAGATGATTACGTCCTACGCGTCATGCATTTAGTCATGCATATTAACCAATGACTTAAATTCGGCCAAGTCACTGGTTTTCCTGGCTAGCTCAGGCAACCCATTCCATGCTCTAATAATGCTAGAGAAGAAAGAGCGTTTGTAAAAATTTGTCCTAGCATATGGGACGATATGTGTATTTGTATCTTTGTGTCTTTCTGAGTATTTTATTAAATTTTGTTTTTGTATTTGAAGATTATGGTTCAGTGTTTTATGTATAATTGCTACTTTACTTTTGAGTCTTCTATCCTGAAGGCTTTCTAAATTTAGTGATTTTACTAAAGGTGTTACTCTAGTCAAATGTGAATATTTGTTTGTTATGAATCTAACTGCTCTATTTTGTGTCTGTTCCAGTTTCTTAATGTTTTCTTGAGTTGAGGGGTCCCAAACGGAGTAAGCATATTCTATTATTGGCCTAACCAAGGTTAAATAACATTTTAGTTTTATGTTCTTATTTGATTTATAGAAATTTCTTTTAATAAATCCTAATGCTTTGTTTGATTTTTTTATAGTTTCATCAATATGGGGATTCCATGACAGTTTTTCATTTATTATAATACCTAGGTATTTTGCGTTTTTAGTGTGTGTTACTGGTTTGCCATGAATAAGATAAGTGGAATTAATTTGTTTTAGTTTTTTTTGTTACTCTTAACAATTGACATTTTTCTGGGTGGAAAGACATGCTCCAATTTGATTCCCATTTCTGTAATTCATCTTATTCTCTTAGTAAAAAATCTGTATCTTGTGTTGTTTTTATTGTTCTATATATTATAAATTAGAATAGAACAATAGCAATTCATTTATAGGCTCTATTTTTGAAGCACTCATCGCGAATATAAGAATTGTGTTGTATTTAGATTTTTAATATTGAAGATCATAAGTTTTCTTATTGGTGAAGAGCCAATTTTTGGAACTATTCAGGCCCATTGTTTTTTTTTTAAACATCACTGTAGAAAAAAATGCCTTGCTGGTTCTTTTATATATTTCTGTCTATATTTTTTTTTAAATTTTCAAGATTTGACATTCTCATCTTGAAAATGACAACTTAAAACTTAATGTAGAATTTAAATTCATTTGTCTACATGGACGCCAGATGGAGTGCTGAGTAACCAGACTTTAAAGATTTAAAGAACCTCCTGCACACAGGTACTACACAGTCGATAGCAGTAGAAAATAATTAACAGAAACAAGACGATCAAGAAAATGAATGTTCCTCACGTGACACAGGGGGGCGTGTCCTATCACCCTGTCATTTTGTTAGCATTGACATTCATTCTGGGATTGATGGCGTCATTTCCACTTGTGGCTGCAAACTTGGACTATATCTGTGTATTTGGAACCCTGTCTCGAACTAGCCGTAAGTTGATAAGATAATTGTGTACAACTTTGACAGACAAATCCGACAGTTGATAGATAAGCATGGAAAAAAAATCCCCCCCCCCGAAAAAAAAACAAAAAAAAACCCCCCCACATTTATAAGAATAATTTGTTAATGTTATTTCTTATTTTAAACGTAAAATCGAAAAAATTGGTTTCTTTTTTTTCATTCACGCGTCATAGTGTTCTTAATATTGGACATTTTCATGACAAACTATAGAAATGTCCAAGACGACAAATTGAGCCTCGCTTATTAATAGTCGAGCAAGCGAAATATATTTTTAAAAATCCTTAATTTCAATTATGTTATAGCCTTAGAAACGCTGAAGAAACAATGGTGTGTAAAAATGCTCGTAGACAAATATTTACAGCAAATAAGTATTAAATAACTAGTGAAACATATAGATTAAATGTTCTAGTTTTAAAATATACTATTTTTAAAAAATGTGAAATTTCAGTTTTTGTTTAAAGTTAGAGGGGTTTGCTGCCTTAAAAAATTATCGTATCTAAAGGGGAATAACTCCGACATAAAAACTATATCTACCAATACTGTAAAAGCTATTTCCCTTATTTGATACCTGACCGAAACAGGTCCACTCTAAGAGGTCTCACCAAACACGAAGATAATATAACATGAAGACAACTAATCACCTTTTACTTTCCACTACTAATGTCTATATTGTCAGTCACATTTCAGTATTGGCCCCTCACGTTACTTTATTTTACTTAATTTGACATGCTTTTGATTGGATGAATAATGAGATTTCAATGTTGTTGTTTTTTACTGAAAGTTGAGAAACACTGCTCTAATTCTAATATAGACCTCTATTTGTATTCCTATTTTATTTTTCAAACAAAAGAGTTCGCCTTTGGCAGACCTAATGTAGCCATTGCATGTATATCAAGTCATATGAAAAAGCCTAAAAGCTAACTATTTATGTTTATAACTATTTATAGTTCTTTTTCTGCCATGCATAAAAATTTTAAATAGTAGGACTAATTCGATGATGGTCACGAGCTTATAAGAAAAATTTGCCATAATAAATTAAAAAACAATGTTACAAAGACAGTCTGTGTGGAAACACAAACTCAAAATCGGCCCCCGAAGTGGTCCATCGGGGCAGGTATCAATATTTTCAGAAAGAGCACCAGAATTAAATTCGATCAAAGACAAATGACAGAGCATGGAGAAAGAATGTTGACAGATCTTGTGTGGAGCCCCAGCGGTCCACAGACCAAAGGATAGGTGAAAGTGAATGTGAAGTTAACCTGGCCTAACTGATGTCTATAATGAATATCTAATTAATCTAATTGCTTTGTAAATGGTCAATCTTTAATTCCTCACAAAAAAAATTCCTTTAGTTAAGTGTACTATATATGTGAAAGAGTTCTGCAGTTCACGCGATAGTATGAAAAATTACATATTAATTGTTGTTTTAAATTATGTCCAACTTATATGCATACTATTGTCATTGTTGTGAACTCCTTACTGGGGTTATACTTGATACATAACATACTGATACTTCTTTCAATAACTCAGAGACGCCAGAGATGAATTAACAAACAAAAAAATTGAACAATTGGCCTGGTATCTACATTTAAAATAGCAAAATATTTTTAAAAGTTTTTTTTTTATAAAAAAAAGTTTATCTAAATGGGAAAAACTCCGTCCTTAAAACCTCATTTACTAATTATGTAAAAGTTATTTGTCTTATTCGATATCAAACAAAATAATTAATTACACACACTTATATATATATATGTGTGTGTGTATAATCATTATTACATTCTGATGAACTCCATGAAATTGTGGCGCCAAGTTGTATTAGGATGTCCCTGTTTGCGCTTTCCTCGTAATGGCCGTCATGTTATCGCATCTCTTAGTATGCGTAATTCATTTTGTCGGAGAGCATGTCCCTCATGCGATGCTCTGTCACAACCTGACTAAGGGGTCGACTCGCTGGAGGGGGATTTTAAAATCAAAACCATCTGGAGGTGTTTTAAATTTAAAGCCCTCTGGAGGAGGGAGAGTTTAAACTCAAAATCCTTTTTGGCTACGCTCATAGAAATGTTAGTGTGTAATTTTTTTTTTAAATTGAAGAGGTGGTTTTTAGCTTCAAACCCCGCTCGAGGAGGTTTCAAACATACACCCCCTATTGGCTATTCTCATAGAATCTGATGTATACTTTAGTCTTATAATGACGAAGGGGTTTTATCGTTAAAAAAATTTCGGAGGGGGTTTTGAAAGCAAAATCTTCCTTAGCTTCGCTCTTGGAATTTGGGGATGATCGTTTGCATTCTTTTTTTATAGACGAGGGAATTTAACCGCCAAACCCCCTGCAAGGGGGTTTTAAACTCAAAACCCCCTTGGCTGAGCTGGGACAAGTAATGGTTTCATATTAAAATCTTACCTAAAATAAACAAAATCAAAGCGAAAAATTAGTCACTAAATTCCGACACCCCTCCCCCCAGGGGGGGGTGTTCAACACCCCCGCCCCCCCCCTGCTACGCCAATGAGGCCTACTCAAAATGTTAGTTTACTGCGTTTGGGTGAGTTTTGAAATCATCAGACGCATCCAGCAGGATCTAATCGTAACACGTAACACTAATCCAGTGCTCAAACTATAAAAAACAACAATAACAAACTAACCAACATGTACATTGTGATGAAATTATTTAAATTTTAATTACAAAAATTTCCACTGCCATTATTAACCATTTCGCAATCCGGAGTTGGCCCGTGGCCCTCTGAAATTTTTTACAGTCCGTATCAGCCTTTCTGCACTCCGGAGTTGGCATGTGGACGTGATTTGCCCACCATGGAAATTTCCTTTGTATTTCATTGTTTTAATTATTCCAGAGCATATACAATGTATTGCTTCATAAATGAGGGTTGAGTTAAGTTGACTAGAATTCAGTTGTATAAAAGTCCACAGAGAAAAACATATTAGCCGATACCGTCTGCTTGCCCCAAGAACAGCATGCGTACAAGTGCTTTAATAATTATACATATCTTTATGTACCATTCATCAATGATGTGTTTCCCCATAAGAGAGAAAGTTATTGGATTTATTTTGTCATTAGGTCCGTTCGTCTGTCACGTTTAGATGTCGAAAATTATTGAAAATCCGATTTCATGATATTTTGGAGCGTGCAAAGTTTCATCGCATCGGCTTCTTTTGATCGTCTGCTAGCCGACTGTAAAAATAAATAAATGTTTTTTTTTCATAAAATAAACAATTTAGAAAACTGTTTACAACTAATAGGAAGGGGAGGTGATAATTTTGTAAATTTTAATAACTTTTTTGCATGCATTTTTATTATTTCTTAAAATGGGGACTTAAGAGACTTACCATGTACACTGAAATTTAGAACTAAAAGAATATGACAGCAACTTTTCGAATTGGGAGCCTTTATCTGATCCAAAAATAAGTAAATACTAGCCGACCCGCGGTGTAACATACGCCACCATTTAGTGACGGGTGAGCACTTCCTGAAAGGCACAGTTGTCCATATGGGGTGGGTTTGGGCGAACGACTGTGTGCGCAGGCCTGGAGAGCGATGAAGGCGCGGGTACGAGCGGGAGGGGCGGGCGGAGGGTTAGAGAGTCGGCGTGCATTCGTGGTGTCCGCATGGGTAGACGACGTAGAGAATTATATATATATATATATATATATATATATATATATATATATATATATATATATATATATATATATATATATATATATATATTATGGGTGCACCGGATAGTACTTTTTGATATCCGGTCGGGGCCGGATATGACCAGATAGTAAAATTTGATATTCGGCCGGTGCCGGAGCCGGAGCCGGATACCTAAGTGTCTTGTTAATAGCTTGTGTTGCTGAACATTTTACGAAACTTTAAATCGCATACCTATATTGGTTGGTTTCATTTTTTTTTTCCCTTTTATATACCTTATTGTTTTAAACTCTTTTACTGAATGATTTATTCAAGCTTAACAGTATTTCTAAAAATCTGTATAGCATGAGTGTGTCTGTGTGTATGTACGATGCCACCAACTGTAAAGGATGTGTGTAGGAAGGTCAATGTAAATAATGTTAGTATATATTTAACTAGTTACTAATGTAAATCTCATAAGTAAAGTGCAATCTGCCTTGTATAGTGATCGGATGTATGTGTTCCTGAATTTCAGACAAACAACCTGGTCAGATATACCTAGTGAGCCTACACATGTAATCCTAGTGTAGTGTGTATAGTTGTTTGTGTTGGGTGTCAGTCAAAAAAGATAACACATTGGCATGGTCAGTCAAGCATATAGATAAATTATACCCGTCCACTAGTTAGAGGTCAAGGGTTGCTGATTTTTACGCTCCAGCATACTGTTTCTTTGTTTGCTAGATCTAACTGCGGTACTATTATTCAATTTACTTTATGCGATTTTAAAATTTACTGTAAGGGTTTTCCGTCAAAAGAATTAAACAATGAAATTAGCTTTCTTTCTAAAGATTTTAATATAAGGCAAAAAAAATATATACACGCTAACACGCACATCTTTGTTTTATTTTACTGTGCAAAGAACGTACGTAAGAAACATTCAATGCAAAGAACGTACGTAAGAAACATTCAATGCAAAGAACGTACGTAAGAAACATTCAATGCAAAGAACGTACGTAAGAAACATTCAATGCAAAGAACGTACGTAAGAAACATTCAATGCAAAGAACGTATGTTAGAAACATTCAATGCAAAGAACGTACGTAAGAAACATTCAATGCAAAGAACGTACGTAAGAAACATTCAATGCAAAGAACGTACGTAAGAAACATTCAATGCAAAGAACGTACGTAAGAAACATTCAATGCAAAGAACGTACGTAAGAAACATTCAATGCAAAGAACGTACGTAAGAAACATTCAATGCAAAGAACGTACGTAAGAAACATTCAATGCAAAGAACGTACGTAAGAAACATTCAATGCAAAGAACGTACGTAAGAAACATTCAATGCAAAGAACGTATGTTAGAAACATTCAATGCAAAGAACGTACGTAAGAAACATTCAATGCAAAGAACGTACGTAAGAAACATTCAATGCAAAGAACGTACGTAAGAAACATTCAATGCAAAGAACGTACGTAAGAAACATTCAATGCAAAGAACGTACGTAAGAAACATTCAATGCAAAGAACGTACGTAAGAAACATTCAATGCAAAGAACGTACGTAAGAAACATTCAATGCAAAGAACGTATGTTAGAAACATTCAATGCAAAGAACGTACGTAAGAAACATTCAATGCAAAGAACGTACGTAAGAAACATTCAATGCAAAGAACGTACGTAAGAAACATTCAATGCAAAGAACGTATGTTAGAAACATTCAATGCAAAGAACGTATGTTAGAAACATTAAATACAAAGAACGTACGTAAGAAACATTCAATGCAAAGAACGTATGTTAGAAACATTCAATGCAAAGAACGTACGTAAGAAACATTCAATGCAAAGAACGTATGTTAGAAACATTCAATGCAAAGAACGTATGTTAGAAACATTCAATGCAAAGAACGTACGTAAGAAACATTCAATGCAAAGAACGTATGTTAGAAACATTCAATGCAAAGAACGTACGTAAGAAACATTCAATGCAAAGAACGTATGTTAGAAACATTCAATGCAAAGAACGTATGTTAGAAACATTCAATACAAAGAACGTATGTTAGAAACATTCAATGCAAAGAACGTACGTAAGAAACATTCAATGCAAAGAACGTACGTAAGAAACATTCAATGCAAAGAACGTATGTTAGAAACATTCAATGCAAAGAACGTATGTTAGAAACATTCAATACAAAGAACGTACGTAACAAACATTCAATGCAAAGAACTACGTAAGAAACATTCAATGCAAAGAACGTACGTAAGAAACATTCAATGCAAAGAACGTATGTTAGAAACATTCAATGCAAAGAACGTATGTTAGAAACATTCAATACAAAGAACGTACGTAACAAACATTCAATGCAAAGAACGTATGTTAGAAACATTCAATACAAAGAACGTACGTAACAAACATTCAATGCAAAGAACGTATGTTAGAAACATTCAATACAAAGAATGTATGTTAGAAACATTCAATACAAAGAACGTATGTTAGAAACATTCAATACAAAGAATGTACGTAAGAAACATTCAATACAAAGAACGTATGTTAGAAACATTCAATACAAAGAATGTACGTAAGAAACATTCAATACAAAGAACGTACGCAAGAAACATTCAATACAAAGAACGTACGCAAGAAACATTCAATACAAAGAACGTACGCAAGAAACATTCAATACAAAGAACGTACGCAAGAAACATTCAATACAAAGAACGTACGCAAGAAACATTCAATACAAAGAACGTACGTAAGAAACATTCAATACAAAGAACGTACGTAAGAAACATTCAATACAAAGAACGTACGCAAGAAACATTCAATACAAAGAACGTACGCAAGAAACATTCAATACAAAGAACGTACGCAAGAAACATTCAATACAAAGAACGTACGCAAGAAACATTCAATACAAAGAACGTACGCAAGAAACATTCAATACAAAGAACGTACGCAAGAAACATTCAATACAAAGAACGTACGCAAGAAACATTCAATACAAAGAACGTACGCAAGAAACATTCAATACAAAGAACGTACGCAAGAAACATTCAATACAAAGAACGTACGCAAGAAACATTCAATACAAAGAACGTACGCAAGAAACATTCAATACAAAGAACGTACGCAAGAAACATTCAATACAAAGAACGTACGCAAGAAACATTCAATACAAAGAACGTACGCAAGAAACATTCAATACAAAGAACGTACGCAAGAAACATTCAATACAAAGAACGTACGCAAGAAACATTCAATACAAAGAACGTACGCAAGAAACATTCAATACAAAGAACGTACGCAAGAAACATTCAATACAAAGAACGTACGTAAGAAACATTCAATACAAAGAACGTACGTAAGAAACATTCAATACAAAGAACGTACGCAAGAAACATTCAATACAAAGAACGTACGCAAGAAACATTCAATACAAAGAACGTACGCAAGAAACATTCAATACAAAGAACGTACGTAAGAAACATTCAATGCAAAGAACGTATGTTAGAAACATTCAATACAAAGAACGTATGTTAGAAACATTCAATACAAAGAACGTATGTTAGAAACATTCAATACAAAGAACGTACGTAAGAAACATTCAATACAAAGAACGTATGTTAGAAACATTCAATACAAAGAACGTATGTTAGAAACATTCAATACAAAGAACGTATGTTAGAAACATTCAATACAAAGAACGTATGTTAGAAACATTCAATACAAAGAACGTATGTTAGAAACATTCAATACAAAGAACGTACGTAAGAAACATTCAATACAAAGAACGTATGTTAGAAACATTCAATACAAAGAACGTACGTAAGAAACATTCAATGCAAAGAACGTACGTAAGAAACATTCAATACAAAGAACGTATGTTAGAAACATTCAATACAAAGAACGTACGTAAGAAACATTCAATGCAAAGAACGTACGTAAGAAACATTCAATACAAAGAACGTATGTTAGAAACATTCAATACAAAGAATGTACGTAAGAAACATTCAATACAAAGAACGTATGTTAGAAACATTCAATACAAAGAATGTACGTAAGAAACATTCAATACAAAGAATGTACGTAAGAAACATTCAATACAAAGAATGTACGTAAGAAACATTCAATACAAAGAACGTACGCAAGAAACATTCAATACAAAGAACGTACGCAAGAAACATTCAATACAAAGAACGTACGCAAGAAACATTCAATACAAAGAACGTACGCAAGAAACATTCAATACAAAGAACGTACGCAAGAAACATTCAATACAAAGAACGTACGCAAGAAACATTCAATACAAAGAACGTACGCAAGAAACATTCAATACAAAGAACGTACGCAAGAAACATTCAATACAAAGAACGTACGCAAGAAACATTCAATACAAAGAACGTACGCAAGAAACATTCAATACAAAGAACGTACGCAAGAAACATTCAATACAAAGAACGTACGCAAGAAACATTCAATACAAAGAACGTACGCAAGAAACATTCAATACAAAGAACGTACGCAAGAAACATTCAATACAAAGAACGTACGCAAGAAACATTCAATACAAAGAACGTACGCAAGAAACATTCAATACAAAGAACGTACGTAAGAAACATTCAATACAAAGAACGTACGTAAGAAACATTCAATACAAAGAACGTACGCAAGAAACATTCAATACAAAGAACGTACGCAAGAAACATTCAATACAAAGAACGTACGTAAGAAACATTCAATACAAAGAACGTACGCAAGAAACATTCAATACAAAGAACGTACGTAAGAAACATTCAATGCAAAGAACGTATGTTAGAAACATTCAATACAAAGAACGTATGTTAGAAACATTCAATACAAAGAACGTATGTTAGAAACATTCAATACAAAGAACGTACGTAAGAAACATTCAATACAAAGAACGTATGTTAGAAACATTCAATACAAAGAACGTATGTTAGAAACATTCAATACAAAGAACGTATGTTAGAAACATTCAATACAAAGAACGTATGTTAGAAACATTCAATACAAAGAACGTATGTTAGAAACATTCAATACAAAGAACGTATGTTAGAAACATTAAATACAAAGAACGTATGTTAGAAACATTCAATACAAAGAACGTACGTAAGAAACATTCAATGCAAAGAACGTACGTAAGAAACATTCAATACAAAGAACGTATGTTAGAAACATTCAATACAAAGAACGTACGTAAGAAACATTCAATGCAAAGAACGTATGTTAGAAACATTCAATGCAAAGAACGTATGTTAGAAACATTCAATACAAAGAACGTATGTTAGAAACATTCAATGCAAAGAACGTACGTAAGAAACATTCAATGCAAAGAACGTACGTAAGAAACATTCAATGCAAAGAACGTATGTTAGAAACATTCAATGCAAAGAACGTATGTTAGAAACATTCAATACAAAGAACGTACGTAACAAACATTCAATGCAAAGAACTACGTAAGAAACATTCAATGCAAAGAACGTACGTAAGAAACATTCAATGCAAAGAACGTATGTTAGAAACATTCAATGCAAAGAACGTATGTTAGAAACATTCAATACAAAGAACGTACGTAACAAACATTCAATGCAAAGAACGTATGTTAGAAACATTCAATACAAAGAACGTACGTAACAAACATTCAATGCAAAGAACGTATGTTAGAAACATTCAATACAAAGAACGTATGTTAGAAACATTCAATACAAAGAACGTATGTTAGAAACATTCAATACAAAGAATGTACGTAAGAAACATTCAATACAAAGAACGTATGTTAGAAACATTCAATACAAAGAATGTACGTAAGAAACATTCAATACAAAGAATGTACGTAAGAAACATTCAATACAAAGAATGTACGTAAGAAACATTCAATACAAAGAACGTACGCAAGAAACATTCAATACAAAGAACGTACGCAAGAAACATTCAATACAAAGAACGTACGCAAGAAACATTCAATACAAAGAACGTACGCAAGAAACATTCAATACAAAGAACGTACGCAAGAAACATTCAATACAAAGAACGTACGCAAGAAACATTCAATACAAAGAACGTACGCAAGAAACATTCAATACAAAGAACGTACGCAAGAAACATTCAATACAAAGAACGTACGCAAGAAACATTCAATACAAAGAACGTACGCAAGAAACATTCAATACAAAGAACGTACGCAAGAAACATTCAATACAAAGAACGTACGCAAGAAACATTCAATACAAAGAACGTACGCAAGAAACATTCAATACAAAGAACGTACGCAAGAAACATTCAATACAAAGAACGTACGCAAGAAACATTCAATACAAAGAACGTACGCAAGAAACATTCAATACAAAGAACGTACGTAAGAAACATTCAATACAAAGAACGTACGTAAGAAACATTCAATACAAAGAACGTACGCAAGAAACATTCAATACAAAGAACGTACGCAAGAAACATTCAATACAAAGAACGTACGTAAGAAACATTCAATACAAAGAACGTACGCAAGAAACATTCAATACAAAGAACGTACGTAAGAAACATTCAATGCAAAGAACGTATGTTAGAAACATTCAATACAAAGAACGTATGTTAGAAACATTCAATACAAAGAACGTATGTTAGAAACATTCAATACAAAGAACGTACGTAAGAAACATTCAATACAAAGAACGTATGTTAGAAACATTCAATACAAAGAACGTATGTTAGAAACATTCAATACAAAGAACGTATGTTAGAAACATTCAATACAAAGAACGTATGTTAGAAACATTCAATACAAAGAACGTATGTTAGAAACATTCAATACAAAGAACGTACGTAAGAAACATTCAATACAAAGAACGTATGTTAGAAACATTCAATACAAAGAACGTACGTAAGAAACATTCAATGCAAAGAACGTACGTAAGAAACATTCAATACAAAGAACGTATGTTAGAAACATTCAATACAAAGAACGTACGTAAGAAACATTCAATACAAAGAACGTATGTTAGAAACATTCAATACAAAGAACGTATGTTAGAAACATTCAATACAAAGAACGTATGTTAGAAACATTCAATACAAAGAACGTATGTTAGAAACATTCAATACAAAGAACGTATGTTAGAAACATTCAATACAAAGAACGTA
Source organism: Biomphalaria pfeifferi (assembly GCA_030265305.1). Lineage (NCBI taxonomy): Eukaryota > Metazoa > Mollusca > Gastropoda > Planorbidae > Biomphalaria > Biomphalaria pfeifferi. The sequence goes on from JASAOG010000083.1 coordinate 1,034,245, forward strand.
CGTAAGAAACATTCAATACAAAGAACGTATGTTAGAAACATTCAATACAAAGAACGTACGTAAGAAACATTCAATGCAAAGAACGTACGTAAGAAACATTCAATACAAAGAACGTATGTTAGAAACATTCAATACAAAGAACGTACGTAAGAAACATTCAATACAAAGAACGTATGTTAGAAACATTCAATACAAAGAACGTATGTTAGAAACATTCAATACAAAGAACGTATGTTAGAAACATTCAATACAAAGAACGTACGTAAGAAACATTAAATGCAAAGAACGTACGTAAGAAACATTAAATGCAAAGAACGTACGTAAGAAACATTAAATGCAAAGAACGTACGTAAGAAACATTCAATGCAAAGAACGTACGTAAGAAACATTCAATACAAAGAACGTATGTTAGAAACATTCAATACAAAGAACGTACGTAAGAAACATTCAATGCAAAGAACGTATGTTAGAAACATTCAATGCAAAGAACGTATGTTAGAAACATTCAATACAAAGAACGTATGTTAGAAACATTCAATGCAAAGAACGTACGTAAGAAACATTCAATGCAAAGAACGTACGTAAGAAACATTCAATGCAAAGAACGTATGTTAGAAACATTCAATGCAAAGAACGTATGTTAGAAACATTCAATACAAAGAACGTACGTAACAAACATTCAATGCAAAGAACTACGTAAGAAACATTCAATGCAAAGAACGTACGTAAGAAACATTCAATGCAAAGAACGTATGTTAGAAACATTCAATGCAAAGAACGTATGTTAGAAACATTCAATACAAAGAACGTATGTTAGAAACATTCAATACAAAGAACGTACGTAAGAAACATTCAATACAAAGAACGTATGTTAGAAACATTCAATACAAAGAACGTATGTTAGAAACATTCAATACAAAGAACGTATGTTAGAAACATTCAATACAAAGAACGTATGTTAGAAACATTCAATACAAAGAACGTATGTTAGAAACATTCAATACAAAGAACGTACGTAAGAAACATTCAATACAAAGAACGTATGTTAGAAACATTCAATACAAAGAACGTACGTAAGAAACATTCAATGCAAAGAACGTACGTAAGAAACATTCAATACAAAGAACGTATGTTAGAAACATTCAATACAAAGAACGTACGTAAGAAACATTCAATACAAAGAACGTATGTTAGAAACATTCAATACAAAGAACGTATGTTAGAAACATTCAATACAAAGAACGTATGTTAGAAACATTCAATACAAAGAACGTATGTTAGAAACATTCAATACAAAGAACGTACGTAAGAAACATTCAATACAAAGAACGTATGTTAGAAACATTCAATACAAAGAACGTACGTAAGAAACATTCAATGCAAAGAACGTACGTAAGAAACATTCAATACAAAGAACGTATGTTAGAAACATTCAATACAAAGAACGTACGTAAGAAACATTCAATACAAAGAACGTATGTTAGAAACATTCAATACAAAGAACGTATGTTAGAAACATTCAATACAAAGAACGTATGTTAGAAACATTCAATACAAAGAACGTACGTAAGAAACATTAAATGCAAAGAACGTACGTAAGAAACATTAAATGCAAAGAACGTACGTAAGAAACATTAAATGCAAAGAACGTACGTAAGAAACATTAAATGCAAAGAACGTACGTAAGAAACATTAAATGCAAAGAACGTACGTAAGAAACATTAAATGCAAAGAACGTACGTAAGAAACATTAAATGCAAAGAACGTACGTAAGAAACATTCAATGCAAAGAACGTACGTAAGAAACATTCAATGCAAAGAACGTACGTAAGAAACATTCAATGCAAAGAACGTACGTAAGAAACATTCAATGCAAAGAACGTACGTAAGAAACATTCAATGCAAAGAACGTACGTAAGAAACATTCAATGCAAAGAACGTACGTAAGAAACATTCAATGCAAAGAACGTATGTTAGAAACATTCAATACAAAGAACGTATGTTAGAAACATTCAATACAAAGAACGTACGTAAGAAACATTCAATACAAAGAACGTATGTTAGAAACATTCAATACAAAGAACGTATGTTAGAAACATTCAATACAAAGAACGTATGTTAGAAACATTCAATACAAAGAACGTATGTTAGAAACATTCAATACAAAGAACGTACGTAAGAAACATTAAATGCAAAGAACGTACGTAAGAAACATTAAATGCAAAGAACGTACGTAAGAAACATTAAATGCAAAGAACGTACGTAAGAAACATTAAATGCAAAGAACGTACGTAAGAAACATTAAATGCAAAGAACGTACGTAAGAAACATTCAATGCAAAGAACGTACGTAAGAAACATTCAATGCAAAGAACGTACGTAAGAAACATTCAATGCAAAGAACGTACGTAAGAAACATTCAATGCAAAGAACGTACGTAAGAAACATTCAATGCAAAGAACGTACGTAAGAAACATTCAATGCAAAGAACGTACGTAAGAAACATTCAATGCAAAGAACGTACGTAAGAAACATTAAATGCAAAGAACGTACGTAAGAAACATTAAATGCAAAGAACGTACGTAAGAAACATTAAATGCAAAGAACGTACGTAAGAAACATTAAATGCAAAGAACGTACGTAAGAAACATTAAATGCAAAGAACGTACGTAAGAAACATTCAATGCAAAGAACGTACGTAAGAAACATTCAATGCAAAGAACGTATGTTAGAAACATTCAATACAAAGAACGTATGTTAGAAACATTCAATACAAAGAACGTATGTTAGAAACATTCAATACAAAGAACGTATGTTAGAAACATTCAATACAAAGAACGTATGTTAGAAACATTCAATACAAAGAACGTACGTAAGAAACATTCAATACAAAGAACGTATGTTAGAAACATTCAATACAAAGAACGTACGTAAGAAACATTCAATGCAAAGAACGTACGTAAGAAACATTCAATGCAAAGAACGTATGTTAGAAACATTCAATACAAAGAACGTACGTAAGAAACATTCAATACAAAGAACGTATGTTAGAAACATTCAATACAAAGAACGTATGTTAGAAACATTCAATACAAAGAACGTATGTTAGAAACATTCAATACAAAGAACGTATGTTAGAAACATTCAATACAAAGAACGTACGTAAGAAACATTCAATACAAAGAACGTATGTTAGAAACATTCAATACAAAGAACGTACGTAAGAAACATTCAATGCAAAGAACGTACGTAAGAAACATTCAATACAAAGAACGTATGTTAGAAACATTCAATACAAAGAACGTACGTAAGAAACATTCAATACAAAGAACGTATGTTAGAAACATTCAATACAAAGAACGTATGTTAGAAACATTCAATACAAAGAACGTACGTAAGAAACATTAAATGCAAAGAACGTACGTAAGAAACATTAAATGCAAAGAACGTACGTAAGAAACATTAAATGCAAAGAACGTACGTAAGAAACATTAAATGCAAAGAACGTACGTAAGAAACATTAAATGCAAAGAACGTACGTAAGAAACATTAAATGCAAAGAACGTACGTAAGAAACATTAAATGCAAAGAACGTACGTAAGAAACATTCAATGCAAAGAACGTACGTAAGAAACATTCAATGCAAAGAACGTACGTAAGAAACATTCAATGCAAAGAACGTACGTAAGAAACATTCAATGCAAAGAACGTACGTAAGAAACATTCAATGCAAAGAACGTACGTAAGAAACATTCAATGCAAAGAACGTACGTAAGAAACATTCAATGCAAAGAACGTACGTAAGAAACATTAAATGCAAAGAACGTATGTTAGAAACATTCAATACAAAGAACGTATGTTAGAAACATTCAATACAAAGAACGTACGTAAGAAACATTCAATACAAAGAACGTATGTTAGAAACATTCAATACAAAGAACGTATGTTAGAAACATTCAATACAAAGAACGTATGTTAGAAACATTCAATACAAAGAACGTACGTAAGAAACATTAAATGCAAAGAACGTACGTAAGAAACATTAAATGCAAAGAACGTACGTAAGAAACATTAAATGCAAAGAACGTACGTAAGAAACATTAAATGCAAAGAACGTACGTAAGAAACATTAAATGCAAAGAACGTACGTAAGAAACATTCAATGCAAAGAACGTACGTAAGAAACATTCAATGCAAAGAACGTACGTAAGAAACATTCAATGCAAAGAACGTACGTAAGAAACATTCAATGCAAAGAACGTACGTAAGAAACATTCAATGCAAAGAACGTACGTAAGAAACATTCAATGCAAAGAACGTACGTAAGAAACATTCAATGCAAAGAACGTACGTAAGAAACATTCAATGCAAAGAACGTACGTAAGAAACATTCAATGCAAAGAACGTACGTAAGAAACATTCAATGCAAAGAACGTACGTAAGAAACATTCAATGCAAAGAACGTACGTAAGAAACATTCAATGCAAAGAACGTACGTAAGAAACATTCAATGCAAAGAACGTACGTAAGAAACATTCAATGCAAAGAACGTACGTAAGAAACATTCAATGCAAAGAACGTACGTAAGAAACATTCAATGCAAAGAACGTACGTAAGAAACATTCAATGCAAAGAACGTACGTAAGAAACATTCAATGCAAAGAACGTACGTAAGAAACATTCAATGCAAAGAACGTACGTAAGAAACATTAAATGCAAAGAACGTACGTAAGAAACATTAAATGCAAAGAACGTACGTAAGAAACATTAAATGCAAAGAACGTACGTAAGAAACATTAAATGCAAAGAACGTACGTAAGAAACATTAAATGCAAAGAACGTACGTAAGAAACATTAAATGCAAAGAACGTACGTAAGAAACATCTTCCTTAATTATTACTTATTAATTATTTTATTCATGGTTTCAGTAACTGTTACAAAAGGGAACGATAGTAAGCCTTTGGATGTCAGGTGTGTAAAAGTTGTCCTGGCCTGATACACAGTGGCTAAGTACACATCTTAAGTAAAAAAAAACATATAGTAATAACAAGAAGTTAATTGACTGTGACAAATTATTAAGAATATCGTTATCAAATCAAGACACTTAACTGCAGGTGTTATATTCAAGTTAACACGTTAGAAAAATCATTTCACCGTAATATTTATTGACAGTGTAATATCCTTTGTTAGCACGTTGTGTTTTTTCATTCTGGCTTAAAAATGGTCAATGTCTATCAATACATTGGGTGTCAAGGACCAAAGAAATAAAATAAAGAGTAGGGGGGGTGTTTAGCTCTCCATTTCAAGATAGCCCTGGTCGTGTCTTCTACAAAATAATTAGTTACTGGCTTACTGGGCTATATAATCTCGTGGTTTGTGTTCTGTATAGCTAAAGGTCACTCGTTTAGGTGTGTGTGATCTTTAGTCCTGCTTACTAATAGATATTTATATTTAAGTAACTCGGCACACTTGAAAATTTGTGGCCTCTAGCCCAACCAAGTGATTAAGATTTTTCTCCAAATAATCAAACTCTTTGTCCGGATACCCGTGTAGATGGTTTTTTTTTCCCTTTTATATACCTTATTGTTTTAAACTCTTTACTGAATGATTTATTCAAGCTTAACAGTATTTCTAAAAATCTGTTTATATTAAGTTATTAACACGCCTTGTCTTTATAATAAACGATATTTGGTGCATATTCATAATTGCTCTATTTTTAAGCACATTATTTTGTTTTAATATAAACATTAATACATTCTACAACAGACATTAATGGAACGAGGTCCACTTTATGCATATTAAATAGGTATATTTTTTACTATCCGGTTTACTGTCCGGTAGTGATATCCGACCGGAGCCGAATATCACCGGATAGTAAAAAATGCGGATATTCGGCAGAAGCCGGAGCCGGAGCGACTATCCGGTGCACCCCTAATATATATATATATATATATATATATATATATATATATATATATATATAAAGAGATGTTTATTCTGCCTCTTAAATATAAGTACATCGTTATGTGAACAGAATAGAGAGTTATAAAGAAGTCTCATCAAATTTTCATCAATACCTCAAGATAAATATTCAGAACATACCTTGAGATATCTAATCAATTATACGCTATTCCACAGAAATAATAATACATTAATTTGTTACGGTCATGTACATTTCTTTTATGTACAATATTTGGGATGTAAAATGACCATTAAACGATAATTTAAAAGAAAAAATAGAGAGCATCTATGCCGCCTTTGGAAACGTAAACACATTTCTTATATCTCTTCAATGGATTGGTTAAATTTTTTATTGAACTATATAGCAATGGACATAAGCATAAACTAAAAACTACAAAACAGAGAACTATGCTCTAGTAAATCTGACTCTAATTTTGTAATTCATTACCGCACTTGAATCCTATTGTAGTTTTTCTGGTATCACTGAAAACAAGATTACAGAACTATGGCTTATTTAAAATAGAATACATGTCGTTCAACTGAACAACAAGTTGTTCAACATGAACAAAGTTAATAATAATGACATGTTAAATTACATGAGTTAACACAAGAGAGCGCGTTCAACAGTTTAATGAATGTATGAATATTATGACATGAAGGATGAATACATATTAATAGTATGTACAAGGCAAATACAAGATATACATATTATGCAAACGAACTATAGCACACCTTAATCTCATTGTCACAGTCACTCGGGCTCGCAACGCCCACATCCAACGACATGGACGATAGTCAACTACCATACCAAAGCCTACCACCAGTCAGACTCGACTCCTGCAGAGTCCCAAACCTGCGTCCCTAATAAGAAAAAAAAACATTCCTTGAGATCAACGTTCACACGATCATTTCCATCCATCCACCCCAGTGGCCTGCTTCGAAACATCCTTCCATTCATATATTTTCTGGGCTTTCGTCTCCACGCCCTAACCCCAAGCTGATGCAGATCTGCTTCCACATCATCAATCCATCGCATTCGGGGTCTGCCTTTGGGTCGCCTGCCTTTTGATTTTTGCCTGTATACGATTTTCGCTCCTCTGTTATCTAACATTCTTTCAAGGTGACCTGCCCAACGTAGTCTGTTCTGTTTTAGTTCTGTCACTATCGGTGGGTCTTCAAACAATTGATATATCTCATGGTTAGTGCGTGTCCTTCACCCTGTTTCATCCTGTATGGCACCATAGATTTTCCTAAGAATTTTCCTTTTCCAAGTATTAAGTAAATTTTCAGATGTCTTAGTCAGTGTCCAGGTCTCACTTGCATACATTGCTGCTGGTCTTATTGTGGTTTTGTATATTATTTTCTTGGTTTTTCTTGAAATTGTTTTGCTCTTAAGTAAATGGTGGCTGCCATAAAATGCTCTGTTGCCTCCTGCTATTCTTTCCTTTATTTCTGTTAGTAGGTCATTTTTTTTAAAAAATCAATTGTAGTTCCTAGATATTTGAAAGTTTGAACGTTTTCTAATTCGTGGTCTTTGATTTGATATGTTGTCCCTCTGTTTGATGGTCTCTTGTCATTGTCTTGTTCACACGATCATAGCACCAACGCATTTCGAGCTAGACTACGACGACTAATAATTTCAATAACTGACTTGCCCAATACTGGGGACGAAAAACACCAAAGAAAGCTTTCACAAAAGATCTATCATCGGCACACAACAGAAGCCATAGGAAGCAATGACATCAACAAAACAAATGCGTCCTTAGGAACAAAAAAAAACAACTCACAAATCCTTATGGTGCACACAAAAGAAAACATCAAGCAAGATGCGCACGACATTCCCTCTCATCTTGAGTATGATTGACATGCCCGGGCTCCCCTCATGATCAGTACAGACCAAGCAAAGAATCAGAGAGCTTAGAACTATGGCTTACTAAAATATAGAATACAACTGAACAACAAATTGTTCTTTGCCAATAAATAATTTTGCAAAGTTTCAACTTGATCCGAGAATTGATATGAGAGAAATAACAAACTTTTTCACCAGATAGACAAACAGACAGAGTGAGTGAATATAAGCTTTGTAATAAGATCTAATGGGCAGAGTTTCATTGTTGTTTAATATTTACCTAATGTATTTATTTTTATTGCACCTACTTCATTGCATTACAAACGCACATTTCTCATTTCCTATGAACTTGAAGATGGCTATGGAGTCAAATAATCGCTTTGAAAAGCTGGCCACCAAGATAGCATGGATATGTTGGGTCTGCTCAAATTATGTCTGCTTCTTCTCTCAGCCTGATCTACGGTCTTTCATGACTGTCGATCTCGTGGCCTCATATCTTGACACTCCGACACTCACGGCTTCACGCCACGAAGAGCGATCGAGAGCTAGCGTTTCCCAGCCATGAATGTCAATTTCACACTCCTTGAGAGTGCTCGTAAGGGTGTCTTTGTAACGCTTACACTGATCCCAAAAGAGAGCGCTTTCCTGCACAACTCACTATAAATAAGTCTTTTGGAGTGTCTGTAGTTCTGGGGTGTATACGTAATGTGCCTTTACCACTTCAGACACAAAGGGAAGGACCTCTTTATGGCATGAACAAGAAATTCTCAGTTAACCAATAACTTTGTCCGTAGAAGAGGCGCGGTGGCTGAGTGGTAAACCTTGGCTTTCGAAACACAGGGTTTCGGGTTCGAATCCTGGTGATGACACGGATTTTTAATTTCGGCACCTTTAAGTCGCCTCTGATCCAGCCATCTCTAACGGACACCTGACATTAGCTGGGGGAAAGTAAAGGCGGTTGATCTTGTGCTGGCCACATGGCAACAGAAACGGATGACCTTAACATCATCTGTCCTATGCACCGTATGGTCAGAAAGGGAAAATGACATTTTTATATTCCTAGTTGAACCACCAAGAAGACGAAGATTCCACCGCACGTTAAAGAAGGCTCAAACTGAACCATATCTTCATCAAATCAGAGCACTGAATATTTTAATAATCGATAATGCAATAAACAAGCAAAATATGAAAGCCCTTTTTAAAATAACGAAGAAATATCAATGGGGAAGCATTCCGCACAACTATGTCTCTGAAGAATGTAGAAATGTTTTTCTTTTTTTATATAAGAAAAAATAATTAAATGCCAATAATTAATTGGCTAATTGGTAAATGTATCTATTGATCAATGTTGTTAAGTACAAAGCAAAGCATAATATCTAAGATCTAATGGGCCGAGTAAGGTCAGAGACGCCGCAGGGCACTCCCACTTAAATAAGTTGTGTTTTTTTTTAAAGAATTTAAAAAAAATATTAAATAGGTTGAATGTGAATCGGTAACCTATACATGTAGATCTAGGGGATTCTAGGCCTAAAACATTTATGATAAGTTGTTGAATTTTTGGGTGTTAAGACATACCATCTTTAAATCCTAAGGTTTATTTGGTCACATGAAAAATGGATGTATGCTTAAGATAAAAATTGCCATTCGAGGTACACTTTCATTACAAATGGATATAACACTATTAATTACCATTTTTTCCAGTGACAGATGGCAGAACGCTGGAATACTGTCAGACTGGTATGGAGCCACCAGTGGTACTGAAAGATGATTTTGTCGAGGCCAGGTCACAGTCAGGACAGTGCTGGGAGTGTATGTGTGATGACGAGACGGGCCTGGCCTGCTGCAATTTTACGTGAGTTCGCTTAGTGTTGGGAATGTTGGGCCCCCAAATTTAAAGTTGGCGGCTCTACCCCATAGTCAGTGAACCTAACTACGGCTATTGATCGCACTGACCCAAGCTATTTACATTGAGGGATTATATTAACTTACGCTAGCACCGTTATTATAATTTCAATTTATTTAATTTATAGTTATATTCAGTGCTTTTTTTTTTTTTTTTGTAAAAAAACTAGGTGCGGTACTCAGTGATGGATGGCCGAACTTTGAACTACTAATACATTAATAATAAACGTAAAAGTACAAGAAATATAATATTTTTTCCCCACATTGAAAAAAAGGTACCGGTACGCCGTACCGGTGCGTACCGTCACGCACTGGTTATATTGGTCAATTGACCGCTTTTGAGAATGAAACTATTGCTAATCGTCTGATAAGGATTGTGTGGCGGAATGTATCGCTCCGCCTGCCTACAAAAATCAGTGTAGACAGCAGTGGTTCTCTAAATACTTCTTATGGATCTGAGACATGGATAGTACACTGAAAGCAAGTAAGACTTCTTGAATGCTTTCCCCCAAAGATGTTTGGCTCCATCATGTGCAATGGTATCGAGTTCGAACCTTTCCCCCTTTAGGTCTTCCTTGGATGTAATACTCTTCCATTCGTACCAGACCTATAACAACAAACACTGGCTGATAGAGAGACCTTTTCATAAATGAAACTATAATGAGTTGAACCATTTTGTGGTAGGTCAGTAATGGGTTCAGATGTCTGTTGAACTTGATCTCGTGATGCTATTTTAATGAATAAAACTCACTCTCCCTCACTCAGTTAACCCTCACCCTCTTTGGTCTCAGATCATAAGAGTTAAACCCGCGTCATCATTCTATTGGTCAGAATACCTCTACGTGTAATGTCTAAAGTTATGTCTGATAATCTAATGTCCAAAGTATGTAGGTTTGCTGATGGGAAGTATTGACATAAATCCTAATTTAAGAAATAAAACACTTTCATTCTCCAAGTTGAAATCGCGATACAATTAAACACACGCTATTATTTCGCAATATAGCTCATTTCAATAATAGATTCTCAAAAGTATTTAACATATAGCTTGAGACTTATTAAATGATGGTATAATAGTGTCTCAAAAAGAAAGGAAGTGGAAACTTTTTCATTTCTAATTAATTCCCTTTCATTCTCCAATCTTCTGTTTAAAAAGTTCGCGAAATCAGTGTTTGCACATCTCTTCAGACATTAGGTGACGCAAGACAAACTGTTTGTTTTGTTGTTTTCATATACTTCTTATTCCAAGAATGTTAAGGATTAAAATTATACATTTTAAAAATTATTTTGATTGGCTACCTTCTTTTTTGCTAATTTTGTTGTTTTTTTCTCCAACCTTTCCAGATGTGGCACACAACATCGAGGTGGATGAATCATGTGGTTGATTTCGAATGTTTATTTTTTTTTAACAAGTTTAGACTCTTCAGATTTCTTCCGTTTCTTTGTTGTTGTTTTTTGTTTTCATTATCAGTATCTTTAGTTATGTCAAACAGGCAGAGTCTATTTTTAGGAAAGGAGACATAACTTTAACTAAAACTTTGGTATGACAATTTAAATCAACTGTAAAAATTTGATTTCGCCATTACCTTTACTTTTGCCGTGTTATTTCTCTTCTTTCCTAATTTCGAGTTTAATCTCTTAATTATTTAATACATTTTGAAACTATTTTATGCATTTGTTATTTAATTATTATCTGTTTAAGAAATGATATTTAGCTGATGGAAATAAAGAGAAACATAAGAGTCCTGGAATAAATGCCCTTGATCTTTGAAGGAATCAGCTTATGTATGTATGTGTGTGTGTGTGTGATGCGGTTTGGTACGTGAATTTATTGATTCCCAGGCGTTTTGAGTTCTTTTACTTTTAATTTCTTAGAGAACAAAAAAGAGCAATTACCTATTTGGTTGTCGTTGTGTTGACTATAGGTGTTATAGGTTGATCACCAGGCCTATCAATGAAGTCTCATGTTTTACATTGAGTAGCTGGGTGTCCAGTGACTTAATCCCCCAGTCCATCTCATTCATTCAACCCTCTAAGTTCTTAAGCCGTCTGCCACGGCTCGCCTCTTAATCGTTAAGTCTATACAATTATTGAATTATCGAGAATTTAAGTAAACACTCCAAAAAACAATTTTCAATTAAAAAAAAACAATACGCGTGTCAATAAAAGTCAATAGTCAATATAAATTATAATTATGTTATTAATAATATAATAATTACACAGTATGTATAAGCTCTCAGAATTATTTCTGAAACACCATAATATATCTATTCACGCTTCAGAGTTAGGGTCACTTTTGCAGTAAGCGACGTTTAGGCGCAGGTTATCGTCGCAGCCGTTTTGTCGCTAGATAATTTTAAAAAATGTAAAATTTTAATTTTTTTTTCACAATATAATTCGTGTGTCTTTAACTGTTCATAACTTTGTAACCATGATAAATATCAGCTTGAAATTTGGAACAATCATACTTCATTACATGATTTTTAAAATTCACAACTTTATGTTGTAGGCAAAGTAAAGTTTCGGTGGAACAAAGCAATGTAGAGAATTGGAACATTAGGTTTCGTGAGTAAACGGTATGGAAATCACCAATTCTAAAGTTAGTTGTGTAATCGATTTGGGAAGTGCGCTTAAGGGGAGATAATATTAAAAAAAAAAAAAATCCATTTGTATAAGGCAATTTATATTCTCATGCATGCTTTGTGCGCTGTACTCCAATATCTGAAGCGAAAACGTCTCTGGGAGGTTTCTGTGCTGTGCTTAGGTCATCAGTTAACACAGCTCTTCTTTCAAGTTGCTCGATTTCAAATCCCTATTCCAGAAGAGTTAGAAGAGTCTTATTATTGATGACGTATTGTCCTGTTTGTTTTGAAGTGAAAAATAACGCCAAATGATTCTCTTTTGTTTTGAAATTTTATTAATTTAAACGTTCAAAACATGACCATTGTTTTAGGACATGTCCTCCCCTTGCAGGATGCCTGGTAACCATATATCGTTTAGAAATATATACATACATTAAATATACATACATATATATACATTAAATTTATGTATAAGTTTATCCATGCATGCATATGTTCTGTTTCCGATACGTTATCAAACTTTGCGTATTGTTTTTAGGTCCAGCATGCAATTTATGGGCCGGATTACAGAGTATTGCCAGGACCGATTTTAACACCTTGTCCGCCCCTGGATACAAAATCCTTTTTTTTTTTCTTTAGGTAGATTCCTGAAACCTTAATACCGCAAGTGGTTGTTTGAAACCAGAGCATTTGCCGCCTTGGTAAATCGTCGCCTTAATAGGCTAACAAGCTTCAGCTACTCAATGCTCCCGCTTTTTACATGGACCACATATCCATTACTTACTTATTTACTTAATCTTGTGCACTCCCAGGGGAGCATAGGGCCGCAACCACACCTCTCCACCGAACTCGATTCTAAGCAGCTTTCTTCATCTGCTCCCATGTCATTCCAGTACCCTCAGCTTCACTGATGACTGACCTCTTCCAGGTTTGCTTGAGTCTGCCCACTTTCCTCTTTCCATTAGCCAGTGTAATCAGTTTTAATGGGCTAAATATGTAAGCCATACTAGCATGCCAGGTGTTGGACTAGTATGCCAGAGGCTGGTGCTATTTAGAAATATTGAACAGACTGTGGGAGCTTATCACCGTGAATGACCAGATTGACACGTGGATAAGCGTAGAACGTAATTATCTTTCTCATTTGAAATAGCGTTTGTAATTTAAAAAAAATTATAAGATACCCTTGGCTATAACACCGTTTGAAAACATACTAGCAAACTAATATTATTCAAGGAAATCGACACGACAGACATTTCAGTTGAATCGTTAAGTAAGCTCATATAAGGTTAAAGGTTCCAAACGCATGCAGTTTTCATTTTTTTATACCATCATCAAATCAAACACTCCATGCACAGGCAAGCATCCCAGGAGCAGATTACATTAGATGAAACTCAAAACAAAATTAACACTTTTATCTTTAAATCAACAACCATTTGATCACCTTTTAGCAGATGCGTTTAAAATCATTGAGCGCAAAATGCCGCCTCGGTCATTATTTGCTGGGTCTGGTCACTTAAACCCGCCAGGCACCTGCAAACTTGTCCATTACTTCGGATCGTTATTAATCGCGATGTTTTGAGCGGCACCTGTGAAAAGTTATCACAGGTTTTTATGACCCCTTTGAATAATGTATTTTCAGCCCGGTACTGACTCCATTTGTTTACCCAAGATAAAAGAACATTTGTTGTTTCAAATCCGTCATTAACCTTGACATTTGAATCACGCTTCCTGTAATTTAAGTCGAGCTAAATTCACTTTGTTCTTATTGACTTGACTCTGACGCAAGCACTGACAACATTTTGTCGAGGAGTAAATTGTCAACAATTAAAAAGATACAAAAACACTGTAAATCTGCCTCAGCTTCCCACACCTTCCCCTTTTCTTTATTTTTTCCCCCTTTCTGATGGAGGCGCTGTGGCTGAGCGGTAATTGCTTGGCTACCGAACAGGGTTGGATTCCTGGTGAAGACAGGGATTTTTCAGCTTCGGAATCTTTGGGCGCCTATGAGTCAACCAAGCTCTAATGGGTACCTGACATTAGTTGGGGGAAAGTAAAGGCTTGTTGGTCGTTGTGCTGGCTACATGATACCCTCGTTAACCGTGGGCCACAGAAACAGATGACTTTTACGTCATCTGACCTTTAGTCGGTCTGAAAAGGGAGCCTTCTTTGTGCTTTCTGATACTTCCGCCTCTTTAATGCTTTCCCCAATTTGAAAGCATTTGTTTTGGGTTCAAAAAAACAACAAAAACATCAAATCGAGATTCTCGACCAAGGGGAAAGATTTCTCTATGTGGTCAATAATAAAAGATGACCTCTGACCCAAGGTGCTCTATTGACTAGATCAGTGTTTCCCAAACTTTTGACCTGTGTGTACCACTTCTATAATATTTTGAAATGCCGAGTACCCCTCGCCTTCACCCCCCCCCATTAACAATAAAAGGGTGTTAGAAAAAAAAATCAGCATAGTTAATGAGGTGCAACGTGTGCCCCCTCCGAAGTCTTACCGTACCCCCTAAGGGTACGTGTACCCCACTTTGGGAAACACTGAACTAGATGCTCATTTAATTTCATCAGTTTACTGTGGAGTCATGACACATTGAGCCAAGCCCGGTTCCCCCCGCCCGACAAGGCAAGAGGTGGAGCCCACCGAGGTATTTCTTTGTGTTCCTACGTTATACAGCCATTTATTTTAGTCATCTCTTTTTCAATACCTCCCTCTTTTCCAAAACATCTTTTCCCATACCTCCCTCTTTTCCAAAACATCTTTTCCCATGCCTCACTCTTTTCCAAAACATCTTTTCCCATGCCTCACTCTTTTCCAAAACATCTTTTCCCATGCCTCACTCTTTTCCAAAACATCTTTTCCCATGCCTCACTCTTTTCCAAAACATCTACCCAACCCCCCCCCCCCCCCCCCCCCCGCCCCCATCATTACTCTCAAACTTAATAAAAAAAAAAGTCTTTCAATTATTTTCTTTTGTATTTTGCTTTCGTTTTTTTTTATTCGTATCGTGTCAACAAAATGTTGAGAACATTCATTCAATAGTTTCAAATGTATACAATGAGTATCAAGTATGTTGGGGGAAATGATATACAAAACCACATGGTTTAGAAAAAAAAAAAATTATAGATTACATTTGTACCATTTACATATATATATTCTATATAGACAATACTGTCAAGCTTTATATGTACAGACAAGGCTTATATAAACAAATATGTATAATTTGCTTATCATTTAAATAACACATTTCGTTGTGTATTTAATTGGACATTTTTCATCTATGGCGCATATCTATATTAATGTAGCGATTTTGGTGTATCTGGTGTACAGAATATAGGAAAAGATGAACATCTCTGTGTTGTAAAAGGTTTACGATACATTTAGTACTTTTTAAAAATTAAACACTTAAATTCAATTTTATTTTTAGCTATTTCGCTTTCAGAAGTAATTTTTAGTTGGCAACACGTCTCTTTCAATAGGGCCTCCTTCACATAGTTATGGAATATTGATTTCAAAACCAGTCCCTATTGATTCGATTTTAATTTCTAACGCTTTGGTAATCTGGTAATCGTCACCAAGGAAATCCTTATAATGTTCTGTTCTATTACTATGGTATTGTACTTCGTTGCTTTCAAATAACAACTGTGATGTATACACAAAGAGAAGGCTACTGTGTTAACAAATTCTCGTTAAAAAATCCAAATTACCCTTATCACAATAACAGAAATATGGTATGGATCAAAACATTGAATACAAAATATACATGAACAGGGCCGGCATTAGGCATAGGCAAACTAGGCAGCCGCATAGGGCCTCCAAGTGGTTGGAGCCTCCTAAGGGACTAAAAAAAAATAAGATCAGATCTCAAGCATAGTGTATCACTATAACTTTATGTTTGGTAGTCTAACCAGATAAAGATTGAGTATTTGGGATACATGAGTTTCAGTTATTTGTCGATTTAGATATAAACACAGGCAGGCTTTTAATTAATTGCATAATTTAGTTTTTTCACAATTTTTTAAAAAAAATTCATTTAGGCCATCAATTCACTTCGTATAGGCTTCAATTTATCTAAAGCCGGCCCTGACACGAAAATAAAAAGGGATTAATTCTATACATAGGTCTGGCCAGGGCTACCTGGTGAGATTAGCTAATGGTGGCACCCCATCACCTCCTACCAAAATAAACTTTCATTATAAAATCTTTTTTTCAATCTTCATCTTGAAACATAATACAAAGCTCAAATTCCCAAAGTACATACATTGTTACGCAACTGCTAAATGTGCGTGGACATGTTTCTGACATTGTGACGTTATCCCCCAAAATAATGGGTGTCATCAGGTGCAAGCTGTACCCTTCGCCCCTTCTTAGTGACGCCACTGCTTCTGCTCACTTGTATCTTCATTATGAATATGTTCTGTCATTATATGTACTTCTAAAAAAAATTCAAGTTCTGAAGAATATTCAGTGTTCAGTTCTTGATGATTGCAAACTCAAAGGGTACTTGCATTTTGAGTTCATCATCCATATACTCATTTGACTATGACAAAAAATGCCGGAGAAAGTTTTATTTACATAGATCTATATATTCTAGGCAAGTGATGCCCAAAGTACGGCCCGCGGACCATATCTGGCACTTCGACACTTAAGTCCAATGTCACTACTTAGTGCTTAGTATAAATCTGCATAGCCTCGTTTCTTTGGACGACGTCACTGAATGAACAGGGCATAGGCTCCGTTCTATTAGATGAAACCATTGAATGAACAGGGCATTAATGTCCATTAGAACTATATGGATTATCACCTTACCACGTGACAAAAGAAAGAATCTCCAAACACAGAAACATGGATGTAGGCCAGAAGAGAACACCATGAAAAGGTCAATTTTAACTTCTCGACACTTTTTTTGTGTTTTAAAATTGTAGGATTATATGAAATACGTAATATTTGATTAACTAAATATTTAATCTGGGGATATATATATATATATATATATATATATATAGAGAGAGAGAGAGAGAGAGAGAGAGAACATGCCAACCGCAACATGGCATGAAAAAAAATCGTGGAACCCATCGAGGTTTGATTGTGCTCTGTTGACAAAACTCACTGACAAGTCTGACATCACCGAGTCATGGGTCGGATGTGGTCCGAGGGCTATAGTTTGAGCATCACTTATTCAAGAGCTTCTAGTTTTACTGACAATGAATTTATTCTCCTAAAAATCGTTGAAAAAGTCAACAAATACAGAAAAATAATAATTAGCATAATCATGAAAGCATAATGCATTGTATAAACACTTGATCTCTTCATTGTATAGAACTGTATTTGTAATGAATGAAAAAAAAAAAACGTAACGTCAAAACATAATCACATAAGGAAACAAAACAAATCGGTCAAGAGAAAAAAAACAACTTAATGTCACATTCTCGTTTTTACGTTTTCTTGCTATTTCCGTTTTTCCCGCGCCGTGCTCTCCTCTTTCTATTCTTGCTGTTCACTTTGGGCGTCTTCCCGCCTCCCGAGCAGCCTCGTCTTTTGAGGCGCTTCACAGTCCTGTTGACGTTCTTGAAGATCTCTTTCTGTTCCTTGCTCAGACCTCTTGGCTTGAAGTTCTGTATCACCAGCACTTTTTTGTCCATCAGAAAGGCGTATCTGTAGGTGGAGTTTAATAGCGTGTTATGGCGCGATTAGGAAGTAGTTATTTGTTTCGGAAAAAGGGGAAGTTTTAACTTAATGACTCTGACCTGGCTAGTAAATACAAGACTAGGTTTTAGGCAGAGCGAAATATCAGCCTATGTAAATAGACTACAGTAGGACGTCTTAGAGATAGGGGAAGATTGATATGAACGTAGAGAATTAGCTGACATTCGACAGTTCCCATCCTTACTATTAAACGTACTGTTCAGTATCAGCGTAGACTAACTGATATTGAAGGCCTTTGTTATTGGATTTCGTTGAGTGTTATCTCCGTTTGTTTTATCTGCATTAGAGACCGCGGAAGCGCCTAACAAGGGTTAGAGAAATATACATACACATGGCGCATCAATAGGAAAGATGTGGCAGGGTTACAGAAATATACAATATATAAACAGTATTTGTCTGTATTGGCAGCTTCAGTGGTTTATTCTTCTGGCGTCTGCAATGAAGGCTTTCTCCTAGCATAAAGAAGACAGTTCTAATAAAGCTAAATTGAGAAATGGAGCGCTTGCAGGTTGAGAGGTATAGCCTTAAGAAGAATTAGACTTCCGATTATTGTAGCAAAGGGTTTCATTTGCTTGATAATTACTAAAATGATATTTCATTTATAACGTATTTTTAATAAAACGCTGAACTACTACTTGGTATACTACTTGCAATCTGGTTTAATACAATCTATTAACAGCTGAGGCAGGAAGGGGGCAAACTGGCTAAATGGGCATTTGGGCAAAAGCCAGGTGGGCCGGTACCCAAATGGGCAGGTAGGGTCACCAAAATGGCCGCATCGATGCCACTATGGCACATAACAAATTGTTAAAGGTCTTATAATATTCTGTTATAAAAAGGCCATCTGAGCGTCGTGTTTAAAAAAAAAATCTTTCTACAGTGCAATACTATTTTAAGTAACACATTTAAAAAAAAAAATTAATAGCCTTCATTCGTGGACAGTGCTACTAGTAGGCTTCATTCTTTAGGGCTTTGGGCCAGTTAGGGCCTACATACTTAGCGATTAAAAAGCAACATATATTTCTTATAAAGAGTTCACTGTATGCATGTGTATCGATACATTATCAGGCATAATGATTTGGAGGCCAGGTAGAACTAGAAATGAATGCCCACCATATGATATAGAATTTGTGGGCTGCATTCTATAGAAATGCCCAGGCTGATTTCGCCACCCAGTCCGCACATGAGCTGCAGGGAGAGAGGGACATGCTGTATTTGCGACAATGCTACAAACATATCCAATTCCCTGTCGCTCATCTCCTGTAAAATGCTAGCAACATTATCAATGTATTCTTACTGTCACGTATCAGACTGGGCAGAAATTATTTTATTATACCCGGACGTCAATTAACTAATCCTACCACCCCTCCAACAGCTCAGTATTGAGAATCGCCTTTCCAAGAATCAATTACACACATTGACACATACATTTGATTTCCGTCCGAGTCTTTGAATCTCTTTGGCTGGGACAACATCATGAAGTAAGTCTGGTCTGGACTGACCCTTGGACAGAAGCAAGACGCTCTCTTCAGCAGGATAACTTTGTCACCAACCTTTAGCTCGTGACGGCCTCCTGAAAACCAAAAGAATATTTTTACAAAGCTTATATCAACTCTGTCTGTTTGTCCGTTTGTCAGGTAAAAAATATGTACACCTTATTTCTCCTATAAGCTAGGATCACGCTGAAATTAGGCACAATTATTTATTTTACATGCTGACACAAAAATCAATAAAAAAAATAACCAATTAGTTAATTAACTATTGGTAATTAATTATTTTGTTTTGGTATCTCGAAAGAAATTTTACTAGACTGATAAGGACAAATAAATTGAATTAGCACCCTTAATTGTTTGTAGAAAGATACGTTTGTAAATAGCTATATAACCAATTTTCATAAGTAGCTCCCTGGCAGAGTGGTTACAGTATTGGCTTGAGGAGGCTGAGGAGGTCTTAGCTCCCTGGCACAGTGGTTACAGTACTGGCTTGAGGAGGCTGAGGAGGTCTTAGCTCCCTGGCACAGTGGTTACAGTATTGGCTTGAGAAGGCCTTAGCTCTCGAGCTCGAATTCAGGACACTCAATTCTATTTTATAGCCAAAATGAATTTTAAAAGCGATCACCCAGATACCCCTTTCTTTCTCCAAACCTTACCCCTTTCCCACTGATCCAGACAAGTGATAGGATTATAGAGTATTGAGAAAGCCAAAAGCATGAAACAATTGATAAACATATTTCGAATCACACAGATTTATTATTGTTTGTCTAGATCAATTACAAATTTAATTATACGACTGACCCAAACTAATTAATACAACTACACTTAAGTATTTTTTTTTTGCTTGTTAGGCATGACATTTCCATACACTTAAAAAAAAAGAGAGAGACAGCGATATTAAGGGATGTCTGTATACAAAATATACACAAAAACTTCAAAATTCTTTTTTGACTAAATAAAGCAGACACTTTTTCTGACGAACACTGTCTTCCAAAGTACACTTTTTCCAAATAGACTATCTCTCCTAGAAAATTTCCCAAAATGAGGAAAAAACTTACTCTGAGAATGAACGGCTTGAATTTGTCCAAGAATTCTCTCGAAACCAGCTTTTTCCAAGTCTCTGTCGAGAGCTTTAATTTCAAGAACTGCGAAAAGCAAAATAAAATTAACCTTTAAAATAAAATGGCAAGATAAAATATCCAATAGGGAAGTGTTACGAAGAGCAGGGTGCCAAGACATCCGCTCTGTTATCAGCAGCAGACGCCTTGGCTGGCTTGGCCTACGTTCGTAGAATGCCAGTAGGTCGACTTCTGTATGGCGATCTAATAGAAGGCAGGAGAGCCGCTGGTCGCCCACTTTTACGTTATACAGATGTATGCGAACGTGACATGAAGCTCTTCAAAATCGACACTAGCAACTGGAAAATGGTGTAACGCTTTGCAAATGATAATACGTACAGTGTATAGTGTAATTTTTAAAAATATTCTTGTTGAATTTCAAACAAAATTAATTGTAATAAGAATTTAAACAACAAACAAGAAGAAAACGTGTTCGGGCCTTTGTGTCTTGCTCTGCTGTCACTTTTTTTTTTAAGTTGTCTGCTTTTTTTTTTCTTTGGTCGCGACCAGACCATTTGGTACCGGCCCACCGGGCATTAGCCCGTTTGCCCATATAGCCAGTCTGCCCCTGCAGAAACCCAATGACCCATGAGTGTTACATTGTAATAGCAATATATCGAAATTTCATACACTCGTTTATAAGATGTAACTAACAATTTTAAAGTAAGTTAATATTTTTTTAGTCGTACTGACTAATATCAATTAATAGTGAAAGCATATAGATCTAGCTGTTGTTTTTTTTATAAATAAGATGGATGATTAAATAGATTGAAAAATCTTTGTAGAACTCAGCCAAACAAGGATTTCAGTTGAAGACTTTCTGTCCGACAGATTCTTTGTCACCATTACTTACATTATATGTTTGATACTTTACAAAGATGTTGAGATGGACACAAGTGACTTACTGTTGCCATGGATACTCACCATAAGACGCGTTGCTACAGGCGAACTTCATCATATCCATCCAACCGAGACCGTACCAGCTCTCCTCACATGCAGCACAACGACCTGGGGGAGACGGGGAGGGGAGGGTGAGGGTAAGGAGAAAAAGAAATCACTATTCGTAAGGAGGATGTCACGGGGAATAAATGCACAATGATTACATGGGGTAATCAAGGGTACTTAACACTTTACATTTGACTGCATCCCTAAGACCACCCCCCTCCCCCCTCGCTCTAATTCAGATAACGAACACCAGTTGAAGGTTTCAAAATTATCGACTCGCGCAAATGTGTCGCCAAAGTGTGTGTGTGTGTGAGGGGTTGAAAAAAAAGAGGAAAAGGGGGGAATATGGAAGCACCAGGAAGGCAACAAAGCAGAAAGACAATAAATGACATTTCCACAGGTAAACATCGCTGAGAACAGCATTAGAAAAAAAGAAAAAAAAATCATTTTAACCATTGTGTTACTAATTTTATTCCATTACAAAAGATCTGAAAACAACTTTTTTTTTTCTGGCTTAAATGGAACCATTACTTGCCTTTCAGTGCTAACGAATCAGACATAATATAAGAACACTTTTTTTTATAATAACACATTTTTCACACAAATTGAAAACGATTTCTGCGACAAATAGAGGCCACAGTATATTGTAGGACGTAAAGACGTACCTTGGGGGGGGGGGGGGGTATACTTCCATGAGAGGAAATGGATAGACGAACTTAGGAAGCCAGTATAATTTCCAATACATTGCAAGTGGTAAGGAAGAATAGCTCGATAACGATGGTCTTATCCCTCTTGCCATTCTTTGTACTCCGTGGTGGCGGCTTCTCATATTTTGTGGTCATATACGAATGCCTTCGTCGTAGCTGGGAGAATCGGGTGTGGCTCAGGGATTTGAGACTCGCAAAACGGATTTATGACCATCCATCAGACAGAAGGTTAGTCAAGAAAAACGAATCACACTAAGGAGAGATAGCCGGTTGTTTGTTTGCTTCGCATTTTTCGAAGGCTCCTTCAAAAATTGATGATTATTACATGTTAGCTTGATTCTCCTGCAGGAGGGCGGTGGATGAAGGCTAGCAGGGTTCGAACCGGCGATCATCAAGACAACAGAGCAGAGTGACACCAGGCAGCCACCAGTTCTTTCCTTTTGTTCAAGAGTCTCAAGGGACTTTGAATCAAATACTTTTAGAAAAGACGACTGTTTGCGAACGACTTGAACACGTCACGCGTCTACAGGAAATGTAGCCTCAAGTCAGTGGAGCATCAGGGAAGTTTGTTTTTTTTAGACGAAATCTGATACTTTCTCTCTAAATATGATCTGATACTTTCTCTCTAAATATGATCTGATACTTTCTCTCTAAATATGATCTGATACTTTCTCTCTAAATATGATCTGATACTTTCTCTCTAAATAAGATCTGATACTTTCTCTCTAAATATGATCTGATACTTTCTCTCTAAATAAGATCTGATATTTTCTCTCTAAATAAGATCTGATACTTTCTCTCTAAATAAGATCTGATACTTTCTCTCTAAATAAGATCTGATATTTTCTCTCTAAATAAGATCTGATATTTTCTCTCTAAATAAGATCTGATACTTTCTCTCTAAATAAGATCTGATACTTTCTCTCTAAATAAGATCTGATATTTTCTCTCTAAATAAGATCTGATACTTTCTCTCTAAATAAGATCTGATACTTTCTCTCTAAATAAGATCTGATATTTTCTCTCTAAATAAGATCTGATACTTTCTCTCTAAATAAGATCTGATACTTTCTCTCTAAATAAGATCTGATACTTTCTCTCTAAATAAGATCTGATACTTTCTCTCTAAATAAGATCTGATACTTTCTCTCTAAATAAGATCTGATACTTTCTCTCTAAATAAGATCTGATACTTTCTCTCTAAATATGATCTGATACTCTACAGTTTTTTAATCAACATATTGCTGTAAAACCCGATCCCCCCTTGACTAACCTTTTGTTTTCCAGAGTGGAAGAAGGTAGAATTTTCTTATATTGTCGGGTATAAATGACCTGAGCTAGTGCGTTAATGTGTTAAGAAACATTTGCTATGATTTTGGATTTCTCGGCTGAGGATGGAGGATTGTTTTATTCAATGTGTGCTAGTGAATCAGGATATGTAAATTTGATTTGGAGATTGTGGCATTATTTCTTTTTACCGAGGATATTTATTGATCCTAGTTGGATTGTGCTTCTGCAATCAGAGAGATACCATCGACCGGAGAATCGGTGAGTCATTTTCTTTAGTTCAATCCCACATCTTAACAATATTCATTTACGAAAATAGACAACACCAAAACTGTGGGAGATTGGTGGACAGGAAAATATAGAGCTGCAGATCTTGAACAGAAAGTGGAAATGGATTGGTCACACCCTTAGAAAAGATACCAGCAACAGAGCTAGACAGGCCTTAGAGTGGAACCCCCAGGGAACAAGACATAGAGGAAGACCAAAAAGAACATGGCGAGGCAGTGTACTTGAAGAAGCCGAGAGGGCAGGAAAGAGCTGGGAAGCCATTAAAAAACTAGCATGAGACCGTGAAGAGTGGCGTGTTTTATCTGAGGCCCTATGTTCCACGAGGAACGCAAAGGAAAGATGAAAATGATGAATAAACGTATTACGTTGAACGTTTTATCTTTCACGAAATGTAATGAAAATGAACCGAAAAAATATATAGAAAAGTGTTGTGAGGCAGTGATGAGCAAGACAAACTCCACAAACACAAACTGTTGAATAATCAATAGATGAATCCCCAAAGCTAAACCGTTGTAGTTTTAGGACTCTTGAAAGTTCAAGTTTTCCGTAGTATATGTTTTAAACCTTTTTTTTTTTGGTATTTACTCTCTGATGCATTAATACACAGAACTACGGTTGGCAGGTGGTATATTGACAAGAGATTTCATGGCATAACTAAAATAAGTTAACAGCCAGTTTTTAGATGTATACGATTTGTGTGCGACTAAAAATGGCGTAACGCATATCGTTTTAAAAAACTGTGTGTTTTCCTCTCCGAATTAAATCCTTCCTAAAAGTTAGTAATTTTATTATTTTACACGACTCCATTTAAAAAAAAATAAAATACAAAAAAAATTGTTACGGCATGAGTTAAGCGGCCAAGTTTTTTGGTCAAAGATTGATAGATTACAGGGGCTGGGGCATTTTTTAATGGAAACTTAGACTGATAGAATCATTTCTTATCTCTAGAAAATAACAACAACAATAATAATAACACAGATAATAATTCAAATAATTAATGATATTATTAATAATAATAAGTGGAAACTGAAAAAGGGACTAAGATGAATTTTGTTTCCCTTTAACAAAACTCGACCCTGGCTGCGCAAGAGAATAAATACTCGTTCTTTTCTAACAAAATAATAACAATAATAATAACAGTAACCACAATAGCAAATGAACAAAACAGTATAACAATAAAAAATAAATAAATAAACCAGCTTACTCTCTAAGCACTGGCAAATCTGTTTTTGGTTATCACAAAAGTTAGCCAACTGTCCGCTGTTGTTGTTGTTCTTATAGAACACTGTACACCTCGAATCTGTAGACAATGAAACAATAACAACACTTTGAACTTAATTCACTCTATATTGAAACTGTCAAAAGGCGCTATGAATTTCAGTACTAGATTAAACAAGTGTACTTAAATAACGGCATCATAATACATCTGTTAAAAATATGTGGTAAAGTAATTGTATTTTCAACAAGTAAGGTTTGACATTGTTTAAATATGTTCTACTAACGAAACAAAGACTTTCTCCAAATAACAATACATGTCAGCCATCTTGACTCTAATGTACCCCGTGTGTGATCTACAACTCTTTAAATGTTTACATTGACATAAAGAGGATTGCACATATTAAGATCACAATAACATTAACAATAGATAACATAACAAGACATAACACAACAAGACATAACATAAAAATAACATACCAAGACAACAAAACAAGACATAACATAACAAGACATAAAATATGATTACACCTTCTAAATGTCATTTCCAAAAAACGGAAAGGGGTAAAATAGCAAGCTTTTCTTTTTGGAGAGGAATTAGAGCTTCTTATATAAATTTAGACACCACTAGACACACCATTAAAGCCGAGAAGACAGAACTTTGAAGCCTGAACGTTATAAAATTGCGCCAGTTACCTGGGTTGTAGTAGTCAAAGACTTGAACTTTAGCTGGTTGTAGATTCTCAGCAACATGCTCCTGTCTCGCTCGTAGTTTAAGACACTTTCTGTCTCGGTTTGTGAACTGCAGTCATAAAGGATTTAGATATAAGAACATACAAAAGAGTTATTGCTAACATTAATGACCAACATATATTCCATATCCAATTACAAATATCCTATCTGACGAACATAGGCTATGTGATAAAAAACATATACCCCATCATCAACATACAGGAACAACATCTTACCACATCAACATACAAGACAACATCTTACCTCATCAACATACAGGACAAAATCTTACCTCATCAACATACAGGAACATCTTACCTCATCAACATACAGGAACAACATCTTACCTCATCAACATACAGGAACAACATCTTACCTCATCAACATACAGGAACAACATCTTACCTCAACATACAGGAACAACATCTTACCTCATCAACATACAGGAACAACATCTTACCTCATCAACATACAGGAACAACATCTTACCTCATCAACATACAGGACAACAGATCTCTGCGACTTCTCGTAGTGGTCGATTTTACCTTTCAGCTTCAACTGTTTCAGAAATAAAGTAGAATGGCATTGATGTGAGCACCTTTTACTAACACCGTACAAACAAGAGTCAGAAGAAATAAATAGGCCAGACTAATCGAGCTACTTTTTCACAGTTTGAATTAAAAAGGACAAAATGAGCTTGACAGTTCCTTTAGTTGTACAACTCATTTAATTATTCATTGGGTACTAAACCAAAACGAGTATGCTAAAAAAAAAGTAAATATAATGTTAGCATATTGCTACTTTGTATGGTTACACAATTGTAAACTAATCGTGATAGAAGGCCTGAACACTGACTTGCAACTTGCCCACAGGTTGCGACGTCGCAGGTCAATGTTGAGGTCGTCTATGACGAACGGCCCTGATGGGACCCTCTAAACTTAAAACACTATAGAGAAAAAGGTTATAAAATCTTAAAACTATTTATCAGATCCTGAAATAGTTGCTTATTTGGCTGCTTTATTAGATAGTTCATGTATCAATTGTATCAGTATATCAAATAAGCAAGGGACCTTAACTCCCCCCCCCCCCTCGCTTTACAAATCCATTCAACATGCTTCCATTGGCTGTAACTGCCAGGGACTCGTACAAATTCACTTTTGTTTAACCAGACGTTTCAATCTCAGACGTTCTATCAGAAATGAACTGAACCGCGTCCTAGACCAAACCTCCTCCTGGGGCGGCAGGGGTTCAGTTCTGCATGAGCCATCGCATCGACAGTCCAAAGCACATATTACAAAGCCAGGTATTGTTCCAACAATATGTACTGCTACAATTATTATGAACATGGTTGAGATTTGAATAAAAAAAAACAACAAAACACAAAAACAAGCAAAAATAAATAAAACAAATCCCAACTAGTTAAGGGGAAAATACACAAAATCACTAACATAAATTTCAAAAACTGCACGAATAAGTTTCATTTTTTAATATTCATTTAATTATCACTAATTGATTAACTAATTGCTTACTTCTTTTTATTGATTTTTGTATTGTCATTCACTATGAAATAATTTTGCGAAATTCCAACTTGAACCGAATATTGAAATTGGAAGAAAAACGTGAAAGAAAGAACGGGGAAAGAACTCCACATCTCTCAATAAGTATAGCATTTATTTCCTTTTTTTTCTATACCAAAAAAATTTAATTACTAATAATTAATAAACTAATTTGTAATGTTTTTATTTTATGTTTTGTTAAGTACTGTTGTGCTCTTTCGAGGTGAAGAGTACTTGAAATAGGAACTAATCCCAATGAGGTAACACCGAACTCAATGCTTAACATGAACACCGAAGAAAGGGCAACAATCGATAGATGGAGTCGACGCTAGTGTTAAACAATAAACACTTTTAATAATTAAGAAGGGATCCGTCGAATGTCTTTTAGTAAAGCCGTATGTCTATTACTCGTTATTTCTAATGTTCTACACAAAGCGTCTTGTTTATAGCGTAACTTAGAGCGTTCTTGTTTTAAAGATCTGCCACTTCACTTGTCACTAAGTAAAACTTCCCCTTATTCCCGAGACAAATACTTAATACCTAATCATGTCAAAACAATATAAAAAGTAATTGTTCAACTGGATTCGAGAATGGGTGTTTGAGAAAAAACGTGATGAAAAATTGTATCAAACATACTGACAGACAGACAGACAGAGGGAGAGGGAAAGACACGTGAGTAGCTTTAATGGAAAGACAGGAACAAACATGCATAATAGGATGAATAGATGTTGAAGAAAATGTGTTTGTTTGTTCAGGCCATAGACTATATATATATATATACAGGACTGCAAACTGTGCGCATCACACCTATATTATTCAATTCAATAAATCCCGTACACCGAGGCGTCCTTGGTTGCAGTGTAGTGTTAGAAGAATGACTTCCGGTGAATTAGTTTACTATATAAAGAAACCATCACTAAAGATAAACACTACGTTCAAATTATTTCTTAGGCATAATTTTGGTAACAGTGCGATAGACATAGCCAGATTTTTATAACAACAAAATCTGTTTACCAACTTAAAAAAGAGCATTTACATAAATAGTGTTCTAACTAGTTGATATATATATATACATGTATATAATTAAAAACCCATTAAGCCATTTTTTTCCAAAAACAAATTATAGTAGTGTGCATGGTCGTATATGTAGATATAAATTATAGCCATAGGTCACTAAGTCTGGGTCAAAGTTTACATGTTTACTACGTGTACAATTAATTTTTATTGAAGTAGGAACAATGATTATAGAATTCTATTAGGTGAAAACAAATTTGGAACAATCAATTTTTTATGGCTTTTAGAATAATTGGATGTTATTTAGGATTTAATTAGTTTAAAAAATTAATAACTTGCAGAGCTGAAAGTTTTATGCATATTTTTCAATTAGTCATAAATACACTATTGCTTGTAATTTTTAATGGCTTCATTCTCCATTTATATATATATATATATTAATAGCATACAATGTAAAAAGAAATTGTCAAATGTGATGAAAAGAGAAATATATTATCCAAGCTGGCATTATCATTCAAACGTCGTGAATGTCATATAATAAGTTTATACCGGAAGTACCTCATCTCACATTTTGGAGTTGAACGAAACTTATGCTTAGTTAGCCTTAGTGTTGACAGTCCTGTAAATATATAGTCTATTGTTCAGGCTAATTGTTGGTTTGTTTGTTAAGTCAAAGGAAACAAAGCAGACTTCAGTTAAAGAACATTTACTGGACTTAAATACACAAGTATAGACCTTACATTTTCCAAGTCTTCGTCCACTGGGAGATAGCCAGTAAATAGCCCGACGTCTACTACAGACATGCCAGTTGTTTTGTTACCTAGAAACCTGAAACATACACACACAAAGTAGTTTATAAGTATATGGTTGTATCTTTTATTTTTATGTTGCAAAATGAAGGATCTGACGGCAGTCTTAAGAAACTGATAAGTATGACAAAGCATGACACTCTGAACTGTCTTTGGCATCGAGAGAAGGCCTTTTTCTTTTGCAACTTCTTGTGTGACTAAAAAAAGTCAATCCTTGATACAAAGCTGCAGTCACAGGCTGGGCATCTGTAATTACCAGGCGCCATTGCACTTTCACCCTTCTTTCTACTACTGCTGTGTATGACATCTGCAATCCGGGACCTTTACTTTATGCTCGATCATCATGTGGATCTATCCAGTGCCACTTCTTCCCAGCTTCTAGTGTCGATTTTAAAGAGCTTCAGGTCGCGTTTGCGTACATCAATAGGTAGTAAACTAAAAACATGGGGGTCTGAACTGACCTGTAGGTGACGTATTTAAAATATTCGAGTCTGAATTGACCGATAGGGGGCGTTTTTTAAACGGTCAAAAGGTATTAAAAGATAAACCAACTAAAGCTGGCTAAAAAATAGACCGATTTTCAAAAAAGTTAACCATTGCAAACATCAATAATCAGAAAAGGATTGTTGAATTATTTTAACTTGAAATATAAATAAAAATAAACTTCCCCTTTCCTTGCCCGACGGTTAACGAGGGTGTCATGTGGCCAGCACAACGACCAACAGCCTTTAGTTTTCCCCAACTAACGTCAGGTACTCATTAAGAGCTGAGTGGACTCAGTGGCACCCAAAGATCCCAAAATTTAAAATCCCAATCAGCAGGATTCGAACCTAGGACCCCAGTTTGGAAGCCAAGCATTTTATTACTTAGCCACAGCGCCTCCCTTAGATGCTTAGAGGAAACACAAGAATTAAAATATTAAAATTAGAATAACTCCATTATTGATCTACGATACACACAGCTTGAACTATTTGGCAGTACTGACCGGACACAGACTTCAACACAGATGACTGAGGCGCTGTACGGTCTGACAGATCGTCGCTTTCGCCGTGGGCGGCCAATCTTTGATACCATGTTAGGATCTTCAAAATCAGATCTATGTAAATTGAAATGTTTCATACAATTTTGACAAACATTAGATGTAAGAAGCCATGCTAGACTAAAATAACTGACAACATACTACAACATAGGATGGATGTTAACTAAACAAATTTATGTTGATTGTTTGTGTTTTTATTTGTGTGAAAATAGAGCAATCTACAAAAAAACTGAACATTTTGAGAAGACATTAAATGCCGTTTGAGATTACAATATTGTTGTAACCCCGCTCCCGCGCTACACTAATGGTGCGCATCTGATTACCACTGAACACGAGTAGTAGAAGACATATTTAGACAGGAAGAAGGACTGTTGCGAGCCAGCTAAAAGTCATGGGAGTCTGAACTGTCTGGTGCTGAGTGTTGTCCTGTGTGATACTAGGAAACTGTGTGGGAGACCTGGAGCGACACTGTGAAGTGTGTCGGTGGTCTGCTCTGTGTTCTGGTATGAAGTAGGACTCTTAGAACTTAAGTCATATTACTCCCTGTGACTTTATAGCAGAAGTGCAAGTCTAACTAGTAACTATTACTATTTGTTGATGCTTATACTAAATAAATACATCGTTTACTGTTGACGACCTGCCTTTTGTTGAGTGCCTGCTTTAGAGTTATAGCAATATATTACAATATATTTTCAATAAAATTGATTGGCTTCTAAGTAAAAGAGGGACGTAAGCCTAGATTTCCGTTGATCGTTACAGAAAGGCACACAACTCAAGCTATAGGCTTTTTAAACATGTTTAATATCAGAGGTTCTCAAAATGCGTTCCACGCACCCCCCCCCCCCTCTTCCAGGGGTCAGCTAGACGATCGACGGGAGTCCACGGAAAGATGAAAATTGTAATCAATTAAAATAACTTGGATAAAAGCCAGTTCAGCTTAATTCAAATAATTTGAATAATAATCAACTCGCACCTCATTACCGTTTTACAGAACCATTACGAACTATTCTATGTCGAACTAAACTAAACATTTACAAATATTCTTCACTTGGATACTACCGACTGGGTATTGAACCCTTTTGCGAGTAGACAAACTCAGATCCAAATCCCAGATGAATCCATAATAATACAGAAGATGCTAGTTTAGATATCCACAATCGAAGAACTTAAACCAATGTTTAAACAAAGAGACCCCAAATTCTGATTTAAAAAACATATTTCGAATTTGTTCCCGGCAATTATAGGTCATTGTACAGAAGTTGTTGACTGCTTTAGCGTCTTCTAGTTTGGTACAACCTGGATTTATTGGCGTAATGAACCTCATCACAAATAAAAGAAATCAACTAAAAATTTGTGCGCGTTGAGCCAGACATAGATACTCATACCTCAACCGAGTTGTTAATTTTTTTAAAATGACAAATATAAACAAACACTCCTATTTTATGTATTTACATTTGTAACTGATATACTCAGTGGCGTAGCTAGAAATTGGCCATTATTTGGGTGCTCCTGCATTTTAAGCAATATTTAATATTTAATGTAAAACAACACTCATTTGGGGCTCAGGAGGATTTTCAAATTCTCCCCTCCCTCCCCACACCCTAGCTACGCCTCTGGATATACTAAGCATTTTTTTTTTTCAATTAGGGGTCTGTGGGCATGCTTTGACTATATAGAGGGGTCTCCAGTTTTAAAAAGTTTAAGAACCTCTGTGTCAAACAGATAGAGGTTTACCTGTTCTCATCTTCATCTACAGTCAAATTGAGACCTTTGACCTTCTTCTTCCACAGGGTTTGAATTCTGGGTTGAACTGGAGGAAAGGTGAAGTCTTCATAATCTCCCTCTTCCTCCTCCTCGCTCGTCTGCTCTTCACAGTCCGTTGAACAAGGCTCACACTTGGACCTGAAAGAGTCACCAACAAAACCAATATTAATGTGCCAGAAATTATTACATTCCTAATAGGAACACTCAGATGCTGTGGCTGAGTGGTCAGGCGCTTTGCAACCGAACAGAGGGTTCCAAGATTCGAACCCTGGCTAAGACTGGGATTTTTAAATTTGGTATCCTTTAAGGCGCCCCTGACTCCAATCAGCTCTAATGGGTACCTGATATGAGTTGGCGAAAAAAGTAAGGGCGATTGGTCATCGCGCTGGCCACATTACCTCGTTAACCGAGGGCCACAGAAACAGATGACCTTTACATCCTATGTCCTATAGATGGCTAGGTCTACATATAACGATGCCATCACTTTAATAGGGAGACATTATTTTTTTATCATCATCATCATCATTGAGAGGCTCAAATCCTCTCTTGCAAAGGCCCTGGACTCTATTTTTTTTTATAGCTACTTCAATTCATCCCTTCATCACAAGAGATAATTATTTTAGTTCAACTTGTAATGACAAAAAATAAACATATTGCACAGTATAAAGTTCACGTTGTAGCAGAGCAGAACAAAAGGCTATTCCCATGTTTAAGAACCAACTGCTTATGTAATGGTAGTGGGTGTAAAAAGAAAAAAGGAAAGGCTGGAGAGGAAATCGTCAAGCGAAGAAACCAGTGACAATACAAAAAGAAAATGTCTGAAAGCTAAAAAGAAAGATAAAAAACACCTCAAATTTGCTGGGCAAAGCAAAATTTATGTTTGCAAAAACAATTGCCACTTTATCTTCTTATCTTATCTTATATAATACAGACGTTACTTCAAAAAAAGATGATTACGTCCTACACGTCATGCATCTAGACATGCATATTAACCAACGACTTAAATTCTTCCAAGTCATTAGTTTTCATGGCTAGCTCAGGCAACCCATTCCATGCACTAATAGCAGTAGGGAAGAAAGAGCTTTTGTATACATTAGTCCTAGCATATGGAACGAGGAATGTTCCTTTATCTTTGTGTCTTTACATCATTTGTATTTTTCTAGAAGAAAATGTTATAAACTATGGTAAGTCGTCTTTGAGTAGTCACATTTAAATCTGAGAACTATAAAGTCAACACTGAATATAAGTTTCACATTTATAAAGAACTACATTTCAATATTGTAAGTTTTATTCCTTTTATTAATTAATTAGTTATCAATGATTTAGTAAATGGTAAATATTTTTTTGCATTGCTCCATGTTTTTGTTAGGACAATGAATAATTGTGCAAATTTAAACTTGATCCGAGAATGGGAAGTGGGAGAAATAATATCTACCAGACAGACAAACAGACAGTGATTTCTTTAAAAAAAAGACAAGATTCTTATTTTGATTTGTGTAATTCTTACTTTCTGTTGTCCCAGAAGAAACTTTGCAGCAAGGTGTTAAGCTGGTGTGTTGCCACTGTGACGTCAAAGTGACAGTTGTTGCGGTCCTCAGGGACGTTGAACCTGACTTCCACCTGCATCATGCCGACACCTGTACCCTCAGCCTCGAAGTGAAGTTTGCCTCCAGTTGGAACCTAAAACGAACACCCCATACGAACCAATTTTTTTTTTTAATTTAACTTTGAAAACCACAGAAGCTATCTCAATATATTTCAAATAATTATTTTAAATGCTTTATCAAACATAACACCCAGGGCCGGATTTAAGGGAGAGCAGGCGCCTCTGACAGCCCAGGGGTATCCACTAGAGAGGTGTCCCCACAAAAGAGATTTAAAAAAATACAATTTTCGAAATGTCAAAAACTTTAAGGTTGTTTTTTTCTTCCAAACTTTTTTTTTGCCCACATTTTTACAATAAAGTTGGCAACTCTGTCCCGTTTAAGAAGTGTCCGCTTATAAGTGTGCTCGTCATATTGCAATGTAGCTGCTGATGTACGTCAGTGTGTCACCCCAGGGCTTTACCCTCCACAAACTAAAGAAAAGAAGATACTTGTCACGGATGAATGTGTGTATGTATCTATAAACTATTTTTACATTCTGCGCGAATGACCGGAAGTGTGTTGTGTTGTCAGACAGAGTCCAGCGTGTGTGATATGCAGTAAAGCTGATTAAAGTTTATGTGTTTGATCTAGTGGTTTCATTGTTTTATTTCGTTACCTAGAACTGAACCAGGGACACCTAGACGTAGCGAGACCTAAGGGAGATTCTATCGAGTTAAAAGTATAAATATAATAGGAAAGCTGTGACAATACTAAAGTTTGCATATTAAATATTTTTTTAAAGAAGGAATTTGAGATTAAAGTTGAAAGTACTCTACCCGGTATTTCTTCCTTCTAAACCAGGCATGCTCTTGGACATAAACATTATTATTATTATGTAGACTGTGTTTACAGCTTTGGAAAAAATTATTTCAGTTTTTATTCTCTATTGTCAGAAAATAAAATGGTCTCAGCTGTGTAGGATAACGTAAATAGATATAGACCCCTGAGACACATCGATTAAAATACAATTTTTAACATTGATACTGATCACGTGACGTTTCTTTATCTACAGTGAGTCTACACGTTGTTTATTATAAAGTAGATCTGCAAGGTCTAAGTAAAATTTTAATGAAAGAATTTGGTTCTTAACAGATGTATTCAATACCTTTTAAAATTATATATTCCAATAATCCCCAAACTAACGAATATATTTTTAAATATATTCCAATAATCCCCAAACTTAACGAATATATTTTTTTATATATTCCAATAATACCCAAACTAACGAATATATTTTTTAAATATATTCCGATAATCCCCAAACTTAACGAATATATTTTTTTATATATTCCAATAATACCGAAACTAACGAATATATTATTTTATATATTCCAATAATACCCAAACTAACGAATGTATTTTTATGCGAATTCAACAAACTGTCGTCATTTAAACAAATCCCACGATAAAAACCTTTGGGACAGTTTTGACCACCATAGCGTCCTCCGGGGTCAGCGAGATGGACTTTCTGAAGTGGTCATCCACCTCGGACCTGATGTGGCATGTCATGTCCAGAATGGCCGAGTATGACTTGATGCTGTACTCTGACAGCGCTTGTAGACCGACCACAGTGTCCTGCAGAGAAATAAGAATGATTGAAATCAAGCATATCTAGCAGTTAGTTTAAAATAAACACGACTTTGATAAGAGTAGCGTACACCGCCGTGCTAGCGATATCGTAGCTGTTACATTTATATCCAAATTATCTACTAGTTTTTTTTATATAAAGTTGTTAACGTCGTTTATTTTGTAATAAAACATTAATAAAATATGATTAAATATTAACTGATTAAATTGTCAAAGAAGAGGATTATCACACGTTTACCTCATTATCTTTGCAATGTGTTAAAATTTCTAGTTGTAACCAACTCAATGAGAAAAAAAATTATGTAAATTTGTTTCTAGCGAACACTCGCTCTACTTTGGTACAGATTGGAGTACAATTAAATTCTAAAAAAAAAACAACTATTAAACACTTCGTTTATATTGAATGAAATTGCGTCAATTATTTTGAATCAATCAAAAGTGTAAACCAGTTATGCACAAAAAATGTCCCGCGAGCTAGATTCGGCTTGATGTGGCTTCATCCGGCCCGCCAAAATGTCGGCACAAAAAATGGATAAATGAAAGTGCTACTAGAATTAACGGGCCCTAAATGTGAGTGCGTGTCTATGTCGGGGACGCTATATGAAGCAAGTCTTTCCAAGTCAAGTCAAGTCTTTCCAAGTCAAGTCAAGTCTTTCCAAGTCAAGTCAAGTCTTTCCAAGTCAAGTCAAGTCTTTCCAAGTCAAGTCAAGTCTTTCCAAGTCAAGTCTTTCCAAGTCAAGTCAAGTCAAGTCCATGTCGGAGACATTGCGAAGCGTAGATTAAAAAGCAAAACCAAAATGGGGGCTCCAGAGAGCGAAAGAAAGAGAGAAGGTTAGAGAGAAGGTTAGAGAGAGAGAGTGGGCCATAACATTCACGGGCTAAACAGTTTGTTTGGTTGACCATTGGAAATGTGACCCTGTGTATTATTATGTACAAGAACACAAGAAATGGGTATTTCGGTCATAATAAACAATATAAAGCCTGGTATTCCTGATTGAAGAGTTGCATAAAGAAACAGACTCATTTGTCTTTTATTGCTGGGTCTACAGGCCTATCATTAGAACTATATATACTCATAACTAAATGTAAACATCCTTTTTTTTTTCAATTCTTTCTGAAAATTTCAGGTATTAAGATAATCGAATTCAAGGGATAATCTCCTTGCTTATTATACCCCTTTTCAATTATAAGAACCACATAGGGGGCTTCAAAGGTAGACAATCAATGCATTTGGAATTCCCTTAACCGTAATGGTAAAGCGAGCGTGATGACCTCCCTTGCTTCGTAACTTCAAGAAAGTAATATTTCTGTCTCTTAGTTTGTCAACCTTAAAGCAACCACAAGAAACAACAAAAAATTTTATCCTTATTGAATCGATCGATCGGTCAGCACTCATACAACAGCAATCGTATCACACTCTAATATGGAAAATGTTTTCTAGTAAATACATAAATAAATATTCCAATGCATTGTACCCATCAACCATTACTCTGCTTTTAGACTAATTATATCTTCTAAAAAAAACAAGTACAGCAAATTAAAATTCACGCAGCCATGTTTCTAGTTACATACTGGTGTTACGGGTTGTTGACTTGTAGCACCAAACTGCTGGCAGACAAAGAAACCGTTGTAGGCGTAAGATATTTTAACTAATAAAACTTCAAATAACTTGAATAACTTCCTTTGTGAACAAAACTAAAAAGAAATTGTTGTGATCAAATGAAATAAATGTAGTAAAGTTTAGTAATACTATTTTTTAAACAAATCTAACTCACTACAATGTACAATAACACAACCTTTCAGTCTCACGTTCTGGATGCCATGTATCTTAACAAAAACCAAACGAAGACAACGCCACCTATGTTGCATCATTCACAACCCATCGCTAATCTCTTCTCACCTTCACCATAGAAACACACAGGCACACTCCATAACACATACCTGGGTAGAAATAAATGCTCCTTGTGAGTTCCTCTGTGACAGAAGCCAACCCACGATGCCGGTGCTGGTTGAGATGTCTCCCCGGGCCAGGTTGGTGAGTAGCACGTAGGAGGTCACCTCCACGGCCAGAGCCCCGGGCTGTTTGGTGTACCAGTAGGGCTTCTCATGCCCCTCGTAATCCTCCTCTGAGCCGTGAGACCAGTACGTATACCCTGTGTCAAGAATGATATCATAACTGTTACAACAAATTGGGCGACGCCTAAAACAGACGCTTTTAAAACGTATGCAATATAAAATTTACCAAGTAGGACTTCGCTAAATTTTTTCGATGGTTAAGCTCTAAGTAGGCCTACCTTCTGGAGATGACTTAGCCATTGATTGCAGTCTCTTGACTACACCGTCACTGGATGGAGACCCTGCTAATGTCAAGGCGAAAGCGCTGATTGCCAATGCCAATGGGCGGTCTGTCTGAGCCACTGTTGTTTCTATGTATCGCAGTGCCTGGGCAGTGACGTCCTTGTGATCCTAGAAAACAGAAGAAGCTGTTCTATTACTTTTACGAGTCTTTATAGAAAGTCTAAGGATTTTTTCCTTGTGTGTCTTACAGATCAATGGATCTAATTCTAAATTCTTTGGTAGCGATATTTCTAGAAAAGGTTTATGCAGTGTTCCTCCTTTACTTTATATAGTATAGGGAAGTTGCAGGCTCATTAGGTCACATTTAAGACAGGAGGGCTGTCTGGTCGTGAGGTATGCAATCTGGGCTATCGTCTCGATTGTCCTGGGTTTGAGCCCTGTTCTCCGCCATCAGCAGCCAGCCATCCATTATGAGATTTAGGCCAGGATGTAATAATGATCGATTTTTGAGGAACATTTTAAAACAAATATAAAACTACATGTCATAAGAGAGACAGAGAGAGGCATACGGAGAGAGAGACAGAGAGAGATACAGAGAGAGAGGGGAGAGAGACAGAGAGAGAGACACAGAGAGAGAGAGAGAGGTAGAGACAGAGTGAGACAGAGAGAGAGAGAGAGAGAGAGATAGGAAGAGAGAAAGATAGAGAGAGAAAATGTAACTTACATTTCCAGGGCAATCACATTCCAACAATGCAATAAGAATGAAAGCCGCATGGCTGACATCTCCATTCACACCACCCTGCCAACATAATCAAATCAAAACTTTTGTATTGTTTACATAAATTTAACTTGGAATGTCACTAAACATTCAAATGTTTTTTTCCAGCTGTTTGTTGCCACATTACACACCATTGACATATCAAGCAGTTGCTTTTAAATCGAAATGCTAAATCAGAAATGAATATGTTCCCAGGAAGAAAACTATTTGGCATCAACGAGTCACTGAACAATATTTAAATAAATTATGGATTTTTTTTAGCGCTACTTTCATACTTATAGCATGCTCAGAGCGCTTTGGTCCAATCTCAGTTGTGGACCAGTGGGGGTATCTAGGAGAAGGTTTTTCCGTGCTGCCTTTAGGCACTCAGTAAACACAACTCTGCCCGAGTCGGGTTTCGAACCTCGAGCCGCCTTCATAGGTAGTCAAGCCAAGCAAAGTTCAAGAGCACTTGGTCTCTCGACCACGCTTTCCATAATATCCTCTCTCTTTGTTGTGATTCTTGTGCACAATGTAGTTTAAAGATGTTTCACGGGAACTTTTGTATTACCGTAACAGAGGCTACATAGCTAAAGTATTTAAATTTTATCCTATGCTATATAACAGCTGCATCACATAAGCCATGGATAAAAAATTGAAATTAAACCCCTACTACTAAAAATACGTACGTAGATGGACAGGTTTGATTGCTAGGGCGAAGCTCTGGTTAAGGAGGTTACAATTTCAAACACTGCTTTTTAAAGTAACATTTAGAGTTTCTTTATAATGAAAAATTAAGATTCAATATAATTTAGGATTAAGAAAGTATATTGACTTTTGACTTTAGATTCGTTTGGAATTAGAGAATAGTCTTAAAATTTATTTGTGTTTTCTTCTTTTACTACATTATGCAAAGATTAGAAACTTGTTTCTGAACACTGATAATTTAGATTTAGGGTTCAAAGACGTTCTATACACATTTTACGTACAACTTATTAGAGATCCCAGATTTTTCTGCTCCTCCCCCTAAATTTTTCTGTTCCCCCAGACATTTCTGCTCCTGGACGCTATATACTCACAAGCATCTCTCTATGGGTCACCCAGACCTCTTCCTTAAAGCTGCCGTCTGGCTTCTGCTGCTTGGCGATCCAGTGAAAAGACGAGCAAGTCTGGTTGTGGTCAACTGTGACGTAGTGCTCAGCCTGACACAGAGTCTTCATGGCGAACGCCGTCAGCCTTTGGGAAAAAAGAAACATCTACAAATTTTGATATCAGCACGGACAGGGAGAAATAAAAGAGGGGGGGGGAGTACGTTGGAAAGAACAGGAATGGCTAGACTGGCTTATCCTTTGCTGTTAGGGCCAGCCTTAGGCCACTGCAACCTATGCGGCCGCAGCGGGCCCTGCACTTTCATAGGCTCAACGCTAATTCTAGGTGTAAATTATTAAATTAACACATTATAACCTATATGTAATAATAGGGTTTCCCGCGCCTCCTGATTTTCCAGAACCTCCTGGAAATCTCCTGAAATTGCAAAATATACAAAAAAGTCCTGGAAATTTTAAATTATAAAAATCTACTAATAAAATTATAATTGTTACATATTATAATTATTTGTCATTTTGGTGTGCCATTCCTACGCGCGATAAAAAAAAAACGGCATTGTGAGTTTTCATTCAATAAAATTTTATTGCAAAGACGAATGTATTTTCCAATACAAAATCTTAAATTTGACATTATGCTTATCCCTACCCAGACTGGGACCGGGTCAATCAGTTTCGCATAGGGCCTCCGCAATCGTTAGGGCCCTGTTTGCTGTGGTAGATCGCAATAAAGCCATACAATGAGATGATAAATTGTTGACTTTCTGATGAGATATACCCAAACTGAAACTAAATACGAGCATAACCAAGATACAAATTAATAATAATAATAGTAATAAAAATAATGAGATAGCAATGTCTTCGATTCTGAAGATTAGGAATGAGTGCAGTGTTTATATGAATAAGCAAACTCAGTTGCTTCCTGCATATTTTTCCGAATCTAGTCCGCGAGGGCGCGATGGATGAGTGGTTAAGCGCTTGGCTTCCGAAACTTGGATTCTGGGTTCGAATCTTGGTGAATTTCGGAATTTTTAGGGCGTCCCCGAGTCCACCCAACTCTAACGGGTTTCTTACTTTAGTTGGGGAAAGAAAAGGCGGTTGGTTGTTGTGCTGGCCACAAGACACCATTTTCTTTAACCATTGGCCAAGGAAACAGATACCCTTAACATTATCTGCCTTAAAGATGGCAAGGGGAAACTTGACTTATATTGATTCGTGAATTGTCATCGACTATAAATACTTGTGCAAAATTTCAACATGATCCGCGAATGGGAAGTGAAATAAACAAACCTGCCAAAACCGTAAGAAGGGGACTAAATCCATATCCACATTTCTCACATTGTAGCAATTATTCCCCTTAGTTCGAAAACAAACAAAATAATTAATCACAAACAATTAATTAACTAATTGTTTAATTTTGGAGATTGATTCATGCCTTGTCAGGGTCAATCAATAATTCTGCAAAGTTTTGACTTGATCTGAGAATGGCGAAAAAAAACATGTTCAAACCTTTTACCATACCGATAGACATACAGACGGACAGACAGACAGATTGAGTTGATATAACTTAGCTTTGTAAAAAGAATTTTAACAGAACTCCGCTAAATACAGCTTTGTCTGCCTCAGTAGTTGCGAAATTAGTAGGCCGCAATAGGGTCTGCATTGTCACATGAAATACTCCCCTCATCTGTAACTTTAGAAATGCCCTATTAATAGTCTAGAATAACATCATATCGTTGCTATTAAAAGCAATATTACAGAAATTACAGACTTAAATAGTAAGTAAATCTGGAGCATGCAGATAGTGCAAGAAATTTTGAAGTGAATAAATACGCTGCACATGATGCGTACAAGTCCATAGTTTGTGTACGCATGCTGAACAAGACACCATTATTGAACACGCAAGTCTACATCGTGGGCAGAGTTGGCAAGGTCAGGACATAAAGGTGCGATGTTTTGTTAGGGATCTAGATCTAGTATTCTTTGTGACTTATGTGTCGCAAGTAAATGTTAATGTATGCATAGGTTTGATCAAAGTAGAAGATAAAATGTAAAATCTACATGTAGATAAAGACGAGCTAGTTAATTAAGGTGACAGATTCTAGATCTAGATCTAGACTCTAGCTAGATTCCAGTCTTGATCTAAATCTAACATCCAGAATTCTAGATGATAACTTGAGATACATTCTAGTCTAGATCATAGGTGTCTAAATTCTAGACTAGATCTATTCATTACCAATTTTGGGTATAGTTTCTAATTTAAGACGACAGGCTAGATGTCTAGATTAGAGTATTAGGTGTAAGTCTAGATTAGGTCATTAGATTTTAGCGTAGAACAAGTGTAGTTTAAGAATTTAATCATATCTAGAGATTCCAGGAAATCTAAAACTCTCGATTAAACATAAAATGTACAGGAATAAATGGGCTTTATTGCACAGATGTCCAAAAGATTTATTTACATTCAGATCTCGAACGTGATACAGTATTAGAGATTATGCAAATCAATTTCTAGTTTAGTAAACTTTATAGCCAAGATACTATATAGATTTATGATCTACATGCGTCTACATCTAATTTCTATGCCTATATTTTTATATTTCTATCATACTAGAGATAGGTCTATAGGCGACAAGTATTGAATTTATAGAGCTACATTTCTAGAAGTCTATTTCAAGTATCCAGATTAGCTGTGGTTATGTCACACGATTGTAGGGAAAGCGTATCATTCAGTCCTAGTCCATTGGTTTCATTTTATCTCCTCCTCTATTAGCTACGTCTGCTAGCCCCTGGTTCACTTGACACATTCTATCTAACCTTAAAATGTAAAGATAAGAAATTTAAAATCGTAGAATATAGATTAATAATAGACCAAATCATAAATAATTTTAAATGAAGTTAGCTCTAAATGCCACACCATCTTCAATAAGTATTTAAATGTAGATCAGAAATCCATTACCAGATTGCATTTAGAGATCTGAATCAATGTTATAACAAGATTGAAAGTATTTTTGCTAACAATAAGAAATGCATGGACACATCATAAATCATTGGTTGTACTTTTTTTTTTTTTGTGGGGTTGGATTAATATTTTCTTTATATACTATACGATGTTACGGACCCCAAACACAGCCTGATTTGTCTGCCCTAATTGCATATTTCTAAAGCTACTGATATAACCGAAATAAATATTTGTCCATAATCCATAATACGTTTGGAAAAACAATTAAACAAACACAAATGACCATTTGTTTTTTAATCACTTGGTTGTGCAACATTTAGCTCTTGAGCTATAAAGAAGGAATAACCCATGAGGGATATACATATATATATATTATAATAATAATAAGGCTTGTCTTCGAGTCCGAAGATTAGTGAGGAATGCTGCGCAGCCCCAGCTTTGACATACATATTGTATATATTGCTTTAATTGTTTAAATCTAACGTTTATTGGTTATTAAGAGCAAGATAACTGCTCTATAAGATGTATAAAATAGGGATTGTCTTTTTTTTTTTTATTAAAATGTAATTTCCGAACCCAAGATTCCCGGGTTCGACTACTGGGATTTCTTAAGGTCCTTTAAGTCACACAGCTGTAATGGGTACCTTACATTAACTGAGGAAAAGTAAAGGCGATTGGTCTTTGTGCTGATCACGTAACAGTCTCGTTAACCGGGGCCATAGAAACATGACCTTATTTAATCTGCCCTATAGATTGCACGGTCCGGAAGGTGTTCTTTATGATACTAAAGCAGATTTATTTATTTTATTAATCGGGAGCTGGAAATATAAACTCATTAGTTAAGGGGGCAGCACAATGAGAAAATGTTCGATATTTTGTTTTTCTCATATTGCTTTAGATAAATGTATGTAGTATGCAAATTTTTAATACAAACTTTTAAATATCAAATATTTTATTACTATAATTTGACTTTTAATGAGTGGGATACAAGTGAACAAATGAGCTTTGGTTATGGTCCCTACTTTTTAAAGTATTTTAGAGTATGGAAACCAAATTGTATTCAACTTGATCTTGGTATCGATTTGAAGCTTTTTTTGTGCTGAACATGCATGTGACCTTAGTTTTCTAAGCTATAAATAACTATCACAACTATACCGTAGTAAAAAGGACCAACGTTTTGAGTTTTATAGGTTCCAATAGGGGAATCCCCTACAAAATAGCAATGAACTTTGCTGCACATAGAAAATTTTTTTTTTCTTATTTATTAGTATAAATGTAAAATAACTTTATTTGTAGTCATAATGAGTTCAAGACATTACAAAAATATTAATTTTGCTCGAAAAAACTTAAGCGGTTGCCATGGAAACGGCCGCCATCTTGAAAAAAACAGCCTTCATAAATCTCTTAAAATCTAAAAACTATAAGGCCAATATTGATTTTAAATACATTTTTGAAAAGTGCAAACATTTTTATGGACCCTAGGTTGGTTTTGATAAACTAAATATGTATATTTTATTTTTTTGTTATTTAAAAAAACATGACCCAATTTTAGTGTCATTTTTTTTTATTTTTACAAAATAATTATTTATTTATTCAGAAACTATCATTCACAATACATTATTTTACCCTAGGGTCTGTATTATTGTATTCCTTAACTGCACACC
Organism: Biomphalaria pfeifferi; assembly: GCA_030265305.1. NCBI lineage: Eukaryota > Metazoa > Mollusca > Gastropoda > Planorbidae > Biomphalaria > Biomphalaria pfeifferi. The sequence continues at coordinate 1,078,226 of JASAOG010000083.1, forward strand.
AAAAATTTAGCTTGCTAGCTCTTTTGGTTGTTGAGATTTGAAGAAAATGTTTATTGACAATCAGTTAGAAAAAACGATAAGGGAGAAAACTGCATTTAAAGTTTTGCCAATGAAATTTTTATTTGATAAACACAATAAATCAGATCAAAATTGATATTTTATGAAAGATTAAGACAATCTAAGTATAAAACAACTCAAATTTAACAATTTAACTAGTTATCTTGATAAGTGTGACATTTTAATTTATTGAAAAAGGTATAACTAATTGATCCAGACTGTAGGTCTACACCTTATTAATGATTCTCTTTTTTTTTCCTACTACAGGTCAGACGTAACAGATACATTTTTGTAGTAGGGCGCAAACATCGCCCACATTAGAGACCAGAGACCACTTTGACCAATTCCAAAATGAGTGATCTCGGAGAAGACGACGGGAAAAGCGCTGATTGGATAAGGGAGGTAAGTGATGATAGCGATAACGAAAACGGCGCCTGCACGGCGCGAAAGTATTATTCGGAGTACAGCTGCAACAGCAGCGACCTGCTTATGGTAGACGAGGACGACGCGCCCCGGTGGACGGGCAGCGAGGCCGGTTTTAGGAGGACGGACAGCCCCATCATATCCAACATGGAGGATTACCACGCCGGTCCTGAGTTTGAAGAGAGGTGCAACTGGATGACCGGCGAGCCAGAGGCGCATCGCTCCACGTCCGAGACGGACCACAACGAGAACCATCTGATCAATATCGATTACAGGGGCGGAGAGGCGTTCTGTGATTCGGACATCATGTCCAGTGACCAGTCTTTGTCGGACTATGAGCAGAACGATGGACGATGGTCGAGCTCCGAGTCGAGCAAAAAGAATGAAACAGGACATACTAGAATAGTACAACATAAAACAGAGTGTGCCATGCCGAGAGCTGGTATGCCGGTGTTTAGCCGCAGTGCCGAGACTGCGCGTTCAAAGTTGGACCACACGCAAAGACCTGACAGGCTGTATACCAGAAGACTAGCCGTAAGAAAAAGAATTGTTTCCGGCGATCAGAGCGTTGGACAAACAGCGTCTAAGAAATCCCAAAGACGCATCCAAATCAAGATCAAAGGCTCAAAGAGTTGCACGACAGAGTGTGAGATTATAAAGCCCAATGCGGACAAGAATTATCCTCGTCCGGACAGGACAAAATTCTCAAGTCTCTATGAGGAGATACTGAGAAGCGAAGACTTTGCTCAGCTCGCAGAAGATTATGACAACGGCGAGGACGACTACTCGGACTTTGGCGACGATGGTCCTGTCTCTGAAATCACTGGACTGGACACATCGGAGTACAAGTCTGAGAGCTCCCCAAATAGAGTTAGCGTGTCCAGTGTTTCGTCGAGGACAGGGAGTTCCGAAGAAAGTCTAAGAGACGGCGCTGTACCGGGAGGGAAAGTGAATTCGGTGACAGCGTCTGAGATAAGTCCACAACGTCTTGGTAGGACCATGACCCCAACACATCAAACGAGCAGCTCGGGGCGTAATCAAGCTCTCGTAGACCGGAATTTCGAGTTACTTCCCAAGAACTTAGAAACTGTTAGGAAAAAAAACAAGCCTACAGCTACCACTGCATCAAAAAACTGCAGAGGCTTTAGTAATAAAATTGAAAAGCCTCTTTTTTTCGACGTGACATTAGCAGCTAAATTAAACATTCATGGCATCGGCAGCGAAGAAGAGGTGTCGAACTTTAATGAAAGCAGTCGCAGTGCAGCACAGGCTAAGAGTTCAATGTTTTCGTTAGAGAGTAGCGGGGCCCAAGGTTTCCTTAACAACGTATTAGAACAAGCTTACATGAATACACTCAGAAAGCATGAGTTTTCTAGCAAAGATAACCCAACAGATACTAATGCTTCTCCAAATGTCATTAATGTGGCAGATCGTGTAGAAGTAACCGCTAATATTTCTCAGCCTACTTCAATCAGCGTAAGAGACGATTCTGCTCTTGAGAAACAGGAAGTAACAGTAGAGAGCGGAGATACTGTAAATGCCCAGCTATTAAACGCAGAAAACGAGTCATCAGTGAAGGCTGAGTACGCAACTTCTGAAAGGATTTCTCTTGGACAGCACGGAGACCTAAATGTTGAAAAAAAGGCAGATGATCACAGTGTATCCAAAGAAGAGTCTACACCCCATGAAGCTAATCTATCTACAGTTAAGCCTCAGATATCAAAAGCAGAAGACGGGCTCAATGACCCTAATTCCAATACTGCAGAAGAAGCTGTGGAATGCTCATCTAGTCCACCAGCACATACGCAACGTCAATACTACATGTCTTTCCTGAACGTCCTTAGGAACAAAAAACTGATCAACAAAAAAGTGCGTCGTCCGCCTCAGAAATTTTTCAAGCTTTTGCACTCTAAACCTGAAACGTCGCAGCTCAAACTGAATGAATCGAACGCTGCTTTCCGAGAAACTAGTTCAACCAAAGATAAATGTAACAAAATGCCAGCTAAGCATTTCCCAAAAGGAAGGGAAGTTCCACCAGGGTGGAAGCCAGGACAGTACTCCACTGCTTCGTTAGGCAATAGGACAGCAGGTCTGAGCGAGCCTTCTCCAAAGAAAAAAACTAAAAAAACAAACGTAGGGAAAAGTAAGCCGAACATGAAAGGTTGCAATAACAACAAGAAGCGACAAGTCCTTTCGGATGTTTCCGTGAATGACATGGAGTCGGAAGAGTCAGTGGCGGCTCGCACCAGAAGGCCCAGTGACTCTTCCGAGAGTAGCGCGAGTACAGAAAGCAAGCACACTTTGGGGTACGGGGAGAGGTACAACCCCCATTCGGAAGAGAGCACTGAGATGGAGCAGAGGGGGAAGAAAACGTTTGGCCAAGAGTTTGAAACCAAAAGACAGTACTACGAGAGGCTGACCAAGATCAAGAAGAAGACCACGGGTGGAGCAATGGACAGAAGATACCTCACATCTCAAGTGAACTTCCTGAAGACCATCGACGAGTTTTGCAGCGCCGAGGATTACGATCACGTAGACTACGATTCTTACGAGGACTGTAGTGGCTCTACAGAGTTCCAGTTGGATTCGGTCGACTATCACATTTCTTTAGCTCAGTATTATTCTGGCCGGCCTTCTAATATGCAGATAATCAAAGGAGCTCCACCGAGCGAGCTGATGCCAGGCTGCGCTGGAGTTCGTATCAGAAAGGCACAGAACAACGTCCCTTCGGCCATAGATACGGAGAGACTAAAATCTCTTTATGTTGACGAATCGAATTCAAAGGGCAAGCTCGAAATGTGGAGTCTGAATACACTGTACGCACATAAAGTAGGTATTTCTGAGATCCCAAGGGAATCCAATTTGTCCCTTTTGTCCTCTTTTGCCGAAAGTAAGGATGACACTGTTGACCCTAGCCTGTCACTGGGGCGAAACATTAAAACAAAACAAACTCGCAAACGAGGCTTAGAAAGAAACCGAGAATTCAAACAGGGAAAATATAGATCTGTTAAGACTTCTCACCTAGAGAAGCTAGCTGTGTTTGAATCTGAACGGAAAGTCACGTACTTGGACGTACTGAAGTCTGGTTACTCATCCAAGTTAAATAAATCATGTAGAGAAAACAATGTTTCTGATACCCAACAAATTATTAGAAGAGAGACTCCTACAGTTCAGAAGTCAAAGTCTTGTGAGAACCCCGGGAACAAATTTCAAGCAGCACCTTTTCAAAAAGAGACTTCTCCTCCCGCTGATCCGGAAAGCCCAAGGCGTCTCAAGTTAGTTCGTTTTAACGAGCCCAAAGCCCTTGAAGATGGTAAAGCCACTGACCAAGTGGACAGGTCCGAGGAAGATACTTGGTGCTATTCTGTTAACGCCATGCTGTTGAGAGCAAACCAAGCTTTGGAGCAGCAGAAAACCGCCAACGATGAAAACGAACACCACTTCCCGAGACCGGAGTCTGCAAAAGTAGTTGCCCCCGTCGTAAAGCCCATGTCATCAAGTTTCCTAAGTGAGCTCCTGGAACAAGACAAAGAGGAGCAGAAAATTGTCAAGCAGTCGCAAAAGTTGCGCCGAACAGAGTTGTCCAAGTCTGGTGAGGATCAAATCCAGGGTAAAAAAAACATCAATAACAATGACAACACCAACGAAAACAGAGTCATTATGTCTTCATTTTCTGTACCGCTAGCCTTGCTATCGGAAGTGAAACCTAGCTCAGCTTTGACGAATATCGCTCCATGTATACAGCAAGCTACAAACTATGTCCCCGAGTCACCAAAGCACTCGGCTGGGATATTGAAAATTAAAACGACTATTGCTAACAAGAAGCCCAAGGAGAGACTGTCATGCAGAGAGCAGAAGACATTCCTTGGAGACTTTCCAGCCAGTATGTATTTTAGCACAACTCAATCGCAGCCGAATATTCCACCTAAGAAACTTTTACCACTGAGATACGTATCACCCCTAGATGCTTCGACTCAAATCGGTGCCAAAAATTGGACTCCTGTCAGAATACTCAAAGAATCGCTTGGTCAGAGAGTTACAAGCGATAACCTAGAGCCTAAACAGCAACTTGATGAAAACCTTACTGCTACTTCAAAAATCACACCTAAAAGCATTTTTCCAGGCCTGAAATTCAAACCGGCTGATCACAGAGTCTCCACCATTGTTCAGATGTTCTCAGACTTCAACAACAGCGCTAACTCGGACGGCTCTAGTCTAGATCAAGATGATTATTTCGATCAATTGGATCTACCTTCTGATGTTTCAGGTCAAGACACGAGGAACGAGTCTGTGAGAACGCAAAGCGTCCAAAGTTCCTCGGTGTACACCACCAATCAATCCTCGATAGAATCTAACACATCTCTGGTGTCAAGCACGAAAATTAAACAGCAGAGCGTCAAAAGCGGCGATATTTCTTTGACATTAGACAGATATAAAAGCAATTCTGAAATTGAGGACAAGAGATCAATCACTAGCTTGAGCCTGACTTATGGAGTTCGCAACGATCCAGACGCTCTGCGTATCGAGGGAGTAATGGGATTCTTAGGCAAGAGCCAAAAATGTTCTGAGGGTCAAAGATCCAGCTCAAAGCCACACAAAAGTTCTGGGGGTCAAAGATCCAGCTCAAAGCTACACAAAAGTTCTAGGGGTCAAAGATCCAGGTCAAAGCCACGCAAAAGTTCTTGGGGTCAAAGATCCAGCTCAAAGCCACACAAAATTTCCTTTACCAACCATGCTAATCTTCAGAACTTAATGCCGTACAGCGAATCGCCCGATGCCAGTGTTGTGAACATCAACGGGATGGACAGTCTCACGTTTATATCTGCAGCACTCCAATATACCGACAACGATGACGCCAGAGCACGAGTTGCACAAAGCAATGCTGAGATAATCGAGTACTGTCAAAGAAACGAAGAATTGTTAGCTCCCTGTGAACCAATGTACACTGGCGTCTGGGATCCTAACTATCTGACAGATTACGATCAAATCGAATTATTGGCCGCTTGCAACCAGATAAACTTTCAGGAAGCCATCCAAAGTACCCAGACTGATATTGCTACAAAAGAGAAACACAGCGAACAATCACAAAATCCTGACTCTGGGTCACGTGAGGAAAAAGATGAGCACAAACAAATCGAACAAATCACTTTCGGACAGTGTGACGCTAACTCAAGTAAGCCGACACATCATGATCTGGAGCCTTTTTCCGAACTGCATATAACCACCTCTTCTCGAGATTACACACCCGAAAGGACTCGTGAATATGCAGGTAATAAATCTGACGAGCGTTTACACCTTGCACAGTCTACAATGGCATTATACGGCTATCATTGCCTTAACGCCAAGAGCAAACAAGACAAACGATTGCCAAGAAAAGACATCCCAAGAAAGGCATTGAAGCCGTACTTGTTTGACTTTGGCATCGATAACAGCGTTAAGGGCTCTCAGACAAATCTGAGAGAAATGAAATCGGCTAATGATCAGAAAGATCACACTGATAAAGTGAATGTCCACGTAAGTCCATTGGAAGAAACCTGCAATGTTGGTGATAAAAGTCGTAGTATGGCCTATTGTAAAGAGCGCGATTTTAACAGGGACGAGTTACAATTGCAGCAACCCAATTCCAACAAAGTGGGTGACCCTTGTTGTCAGACGGCGGGAAACCTTGGTCATGATACATTTTTGTATGCGCACTACGACAAAATGGGGAACGTAACAGTGTCAGACTTGCTGCTGACTAATCCACAAGAGAACGAGTCAGTCACGAAAACGAGCTGCGCCCCGTGCCCCAAAGAGTCGCACACGACGGAGATAATAGATGTCACGGACACTGATCTTATGTATACAATGGAGATGGTAAGGGCCGGTGAGGGTCATCAAGATATGAGCACTGCGTCACAGTTTTCCGACTTTGCCGTGGACGATACGTTGTCTGAACATCCAACTGAAAAAAGAAAGAACAAACAAGCTAATCCAGACAAAAAATACACCCCGAGTGACGGAGCATTGCAAAGAAATGGAAAAGACAAAATTCAGGGCAGTTTAGAGTTAACCGTGGCCAATTCGTCTTGTATTGTCTATAAAAGAATTGGCTTGTCCCCTGACGAAAAAAATACACACCGGCACTGGAACCCCAACAAAGAATATCTGAGGCTCTTGCGAGGTTCAGATCTCCTTCAAACTGTAGCACAGGACAAGCAGAGGCTGTCTACACACCTTCGGTCCCTGGTTCGGGTGGTGAATTACATCCCGGCATTTCAAATACGGTCGCTGCAGCCACCAGAGATGATTCCCGTTGTCCTACAGATCAGAAGATGCGGTTCAGAGTCCATGGACGATGTGGAATTGAAGGAAGGCGTCCAGACTATCCCTGTATTCTTTTTACAAGAGAACGGATCTATTCTAGAAAGGTAAGATCCAATCCGTAAGATATTGTTACGAAAGTTTAGGATATTAGTATTGTTACATGCATTTTGCATAAGTGCTGAAAAAGTGGACGGGGTCTTTTTTGTTATTTTAATATTAGGCCTATAAATCCTCAAATATTCAAGTAAAAATGACATTATAACCGTTGACTTAAAATTAAGTGTCGTTATTTCATTATCTAAGGCGGCAATATTGATTCATAACGATTCAAAATTAAACGCGTCTTCGCCTTTGTGATTCTAGAGTCTACTGATCTAGTCTTTCTTGCGTCAGAACAGTCAATCTTATTTGTGATGACGCTTTTTGAGTTAAAACGAACAGTCCGGTCTAGAAGATGTACTACTGCATGGAAAGTCTCTATCACGTCAGTATCGAGAGTCTCACATCATCGAAATTTAGCTTGATTTGAACAATTTAACCCAGTGATCCCCAAAATATGGCCCGCAGATCAGATCCTGCACGCGAAATGGTTCCATCCAGCACACTGAACCGTTGGCACAAAGTGTAGAAAATCCCCTCCCTCCCAAAAAAAAAAAAAATTGAAACATGTATCTTTACCTACGTTAGGCCTTCACTTTTTCTCAGAATGATAAGTACCATGACCTTTAATGTGTGTACGTTAATGAAATGGGAAAGCATCTGAAACTTCAACCTAGAATCTACCAGGGCAAGTGAACGGATCTTTACTTTTTGTGTGTGGAACATGATAATAATCCAACTTATTTGTCTTGTAAAGAAAGTCAAGGTGTTTTTATTTTTTGTAAACCAAATCAACAAAATAAACGGCATTATAAAACATTTATGACGCTTTTCATTCTTTGAGCTGTGAATAAAGATGGTTAAAGATTGGAGAATCGATGGTAATATTTACATAAAAAAGAGAGATGAAAATGAGTCGGTGGTAAAGGTAGCTACAATGTTCATATTGTAAGAAGAGACGTGAAGCCATTATCCGACCGTAAAAACAAAGATAAACTTCAAATATCCCATTAATTACTTAAGCACCAGAGCCACGGGTTTCTAATAAAATTGTTTCAGGTCAATTTCATTTCGTTTTAGCACCTTTTCAGTCATGTGGCTCACGCTACGAGTGATGGAAGTTACAATGGCCCGCAGGTTGGGCCTCACTGATAACTTATAGAGCTATTTCATTGGTTACAGCCACAAAACGGAAATGCGACAAATGCAATCCAATCTACTAAAGCGGTATTCTAATTGAAGTAGTTATATAAAATACAGACACAGCGACTCCACCTCTCCCTCTCATTCTCTCTATCTGATCCTCACTTTGCATCTTCACTCCTCCCTACTCAAAACCCCTCTCTAACATTCACAGATCTTAGGTCATTTATGGATCTGTTTATCTACTTGAAATTACGAAATCTTTAATCTTCTCATACTAGAAGGTACCTCACTATATTAATAGAAGCAACCTTATAGAAAACATTTCAATATAGAAACGAAATAGATGTAAGGGAAAGAACTGCACATTTAGTGCCATATATATCAATTCTGCAAGATTTATTTCCCTGATCTGTTTAAAACAATATTAAACCAATAATTAATTAGCTAATTGGTTAATTTTTGATCGGTTCATTTGCTGTCATCGAAAATGAACAATTTAAACGTTTCAACCTGATCCGAGAATGGGAAGTGGGGAAAAAGTGTCTAAGAATCCTGCCAGACAGACAGGGTAAGTTAATATATAAGCTTTGTAAGGAAACTTTCAACTTTAACTTTGAGCGAAAGTATTCACATTTTTTTATGTGTATATTTTCGCGTACATACACAAATCTTAAGCATATAGAAATTATATGTGTTAGAAGTATGTGTTTTAAAAAGGGGTTTTGGGTAATATAATTTTTACAAAGCTTATATCAACTCACTCACGGATCTAGCTGATATTGTGCAAAACTATTTCTTTAACCTATTAACACAGGGATCAATGAAAATATTAACCAATTAGTTATGCAACTATTGATAATAATTTATTATTTTGTTTGGTATTTCGAAAAAGGGAAAGAAATTGTACTTGACTGAAGTGGTGGTATAAGCTGCATTAGTCCCCTTTATAGGTCGTCATCTGAGGCATAGTGAACGCAAGATTGAAATAGAAACTATAGAAATAGAAACTATACAATTTTCCATGTTCATACTCTCTTCGCTAGCAGAGTGGTTAACGTGTTTGCTTATCGGTAAAAATATTTATAAGCGCGCAATTTATTATAGTTAGCTAGATCTATTACAAATTTAATTAAATGACTGATCCAAACTAATGGATACACTTAATATAAGCTATGCTTTTTTAAATTAAAGTATTTGTTTTTTATTTTGCTTGTTATGCTAATGTACTTTCTCACAATAACATCGGGCAGGGTCACTCCTATTCAGCTAGGTACACTGTAGCCAATGTACAAAAATTAACTTCTATTAATTAGATCTTTTACTATTTCAGCGTATTTACTGTCTATTATCTGAGACCTGGAGTCTACAGTATGGAGACATTGGAAGAGGCTAGACAGGACTACGGCAGATATGAAATGTCACCGTTCAAAGCAAGACTTTTCTCAGGTCGACTCAGCCTATTTAGTCCAGTCTACCAAATCAACGTAGAAACAATAAGACAGCTATATGTGTTCTGTACAGCTGTGGCTACCTACGACAAAGCTCTCAATCGTTTGGCTGAAATCTATGACGAAGCCAAGCTTGAAAACGACGCTGGGATCTACTTCAATCTCACCTGTGGTTGGGCTCCCAAACACGTCTTGGTCAAAGGGAGAGAATTGCACACATTAAAGTCGTATTGTAATAGCTGCACTAGCAAGCTGCATGACATTTTTGAGAGAGAAGATGAGGTAGAGGGCAACGAGACCACTGAAAACCCCGTCAAGATGTGTCATGGAACATGTGACAAATGCGGTAGGTGCGTGGCCAGCTTCCCTCTGATGAAAAACATCGAAGGTGATGTGAAGCAACACAGTAATGGCTGGATGGTGGATAGAAAAGGTCTCGCCCTTCCTATAAACACGAAGCCTAAAGTAAAATGCGCCTCTACTTTGGCACTGCCAAGACTGAGAGCCGGCAAAGGATTCGACGCTCGACATCCGCCTCAGAAAGAAGGCCAAAGACTGACTTTCAGTTTGCCTCCGGTCACCGCAAGAGCAGCATTGCTAGAGACCAACGCCGTGAAGTCGACAAAGCCAAAGCAGTCCATTTCGTCGCCTAATATGTACACGGAAACTTGGTGGTGGGGAGAGATTGAGCAGCAGCGCCGGAGAGAGATGGACAACTTCAAGAAAGACATTAGAGAGAATTTCAGTGAAGTGGAGCTTGTCATTTTCACTGACGATGTGAGATCTAAGCAGAAACAGAGACTGCAAGAGATTAAGGAAGAAATGAGGATGCAGAGACAAAGCCCGGTCTCAGAACAGAAAGAGTTACTCGATATCGATCACGACCCCCCACCATCTTTGGCTGGAGATCATGCCCCTATACGTATACCTAACAATGAAACTCTTTACAGTTCGTCTTTTTCCAGTGAGTCTGATCACTCGTATCAAAAGAAAGCAGGGGACGCTTCCTATCTGCATAAAGACATTCCCATCCCTCCAGCATCACCAATAAAGAAAAAACAAAACGCAACGGAACCTTCGATGCAGTTATTCTCAAATTATTTCCAAAATCTGGCACCCCAAAACAAAGCCACATGGGTGAGAGACTACCTGGAGCCTCCACCAAGAGCATATTCTGGGCCAGCCAAGAGCGTGCTGCCAAAGAACAGAGATGCGAAATCATCCTTTCAGAGAGTTCCATCAAAACTACCTCCCATGAGTAGAGATAAAACGATCAGACCACGTAAAGCTGTTCATCTGCAGACTAAACCAAAACTGCTGCTGAAACATTCACGTGTTCAGAAAGGAAAAAAGAAGCCCAGAAAGTCCTTGTCTTTGAGCAGCACAAACAGTGATGAGCCCAGTGGGAGCAGCCGGAGCACAAGTATGTCCTCACTGACTGACGCGGACTCTACCAAGTCGGATTTTTTGGCCCACTATAAAAAAATCGGCGGACCAACCAGCATTGAGGACATATTCTCTCGGACTTTGCCCCTACTTAGGAAAACTCAATACGACGCCAGCACAGCATGGCAGCGAAAGCTGTTAGTGTCAAACAAATTGGACGCAGAGTTTATGGAAGGGGACGAGTTTCTGAAGTCCCTCGGTAGTCACCTGCCGAAAAAGTGCAACAAGGAGCAAGGGGACGCCGCTGATACTTTGTCTACACATTCCGAGGCGTCCACTTTGCATGACTTTGATTTGTGTGACGATGCCGACGAGATGAGAGAATTGTGGAAACTTGTTTTTCCAGAAGTGAACTTCTGGGACAGAAAGAGGAGATGCAATAAATACAGGAAAAGATCTGTCAAGATGTACTAGTCAAAAGCAAACTTAGTTAATCTGTGGCACCAGCCATTTTGATATGCATATAGGTTTTTATTTTGTGAAATTTAAACATATGTAACTTGCATATTATGTTAATATTTGTCATTAAATATAAAACTAAAATTACTAGGATTAAAATGTTTATAAAGTTTAAAGAAAAAAAGACCGAAAAGAAACAGCTATGCTCCGTTATTTTAAATAATATTATATAGTTCGAAAGATAAAGTAAACTAGACTGTATATCAGCAACTATCTTTAATGGAAATTAAACAGACCCCTTAATATCATTGCTTCTAGAATCGTTACCTGAAAGAAACAAGTAATTTGTGTTGACCTTGACTTTATTGATTGAAAGTTTAGTAATGTCAAATTTCGGCGTCAGCTACTTATAATTCGCTTGAGCTCACTCAGTGCTAGGTCCGGTAACAGAGATTGAATCTCCCACTAAGTAGTTACGGTCAAATTTTATATTATCTAAACTGTAGAAATGGATCTTAACAATTTACATTCAGCTGCTTGAAACTAGTAGTCACTTTTATAAACATTTTCTTTGTTAATATTTATATCTACAAACTGACTATATGTTGTACTTGCTAATCTGAAATTAAAAACATGTTGAAATGCATTCAGATTAGAATAGAACGTTTCACTTTTCTACATTTCTTACAGTTGGATTGTTCAATCTTTTTTTAAAAATCGTTTGTGTATATTTTTCAAGCATTTAGTTTTCTTACACACTAGTCTTTTCTCTTTGTTGTTGTTTTTTTTCCTTTCCAGCTTACGTTTTTGTTTTTAAAATTTGAATGTATTTTTTTGGTTCATAAGATGTTTGATAGTTGGACATACACTCGGTACTGTAGTTCATAATGTACTTCGTCAAAGAGACACATTTAGATCTCCGGTATATAGTGTTTCTGTACAGACTTTCTACAGTTCTGGATATTTGAGTTCTTGAACATATTTACCAACACCTCGTTTTAGACAATGGAGATAAAAACAAGCAATAGAAAAAAAAGAATATTTTTTAAGAAAAAAGCTTATCTAAGGGAAAGAAACGCTAGTTACTGCCATTTATTAAAAATTTCAAGGTTAAGCTCCCTTTCTACTATATAAAAAAATTAATTAGTACTAAACGATTAACTAATAGGTTAATTTGTGGATTGATTCGAGTATTGTCATCGACGTTGAATAATTATGCAAAATGTCAACTTGATCCGAGAATGGAAAGTGGGAGGAAAAAACGTAGTAAGGGGGTTAAATCCATGTATAGATCCACATATCTCATTAAGTAGCATTTATTCCCCTTATTTCGATATCAAACAAAATAATTAATCACCAATAATGTATTTACTAATTGTTTTTTAAAATTGATTCGTGTCTTGTCAGGTTGAATGAATTATTGTGCACATTTTTAACTTGATCTGAGAGTGGGAAATGGGAGAAAAATATGTTCAAACTTTTTACGAGACAGACAGACAGACAGACATAGTTGATATAAGCTTTGTAGAAACTATAAACAACCATTTTTTTAATAAAAAAAAAAAGCTCATATTAAGCGAAGTTATATTAATTAGTTTCGATCAGTCTTTATTGGGGTGGCAAAGAGCCATAGGTATCCACGGCCCATAGGTTGCAATGTCACAGGTCAGTGTCAAATAATATTATTGTATTTAGAAACATATAGTGATAATACAACGAATGTCACAGGTCACGAGATTAGAAACATAAATCTAAACCTACCAGGTGCTGGATTCTGCATGAGGCCAGGTTGCGAAGGAACCGTCGACTTTTCGGAAAAACATTTGCTTGGAAACGCCTGGATATAAAAAAAATAAATAAATAAATAAAAATAAACAAGCAAAATATAAAAATACTAAAAAAAAAGAAGGTTTTACTATTGGAAAGAACCCCACACTTACAGGCATATATCTTAATACTGTAAGTTTTTCCCTTCTCGATATTTAACAAAACTAATCAATTACCACTATATTATAAAATAACTGGTTAATTTTATGATTGATTCATGTTTTGTCCGAAAATTTTAAATAATTGTGCAAAGTTTCAACTTGATCCGAGGATGGGAAGTGGGAGAAATAACCTGTTCATAAGTTGAACCAGAGAGTTGGACCAACTGACGGACAGACAGAGTAAGTTTATATAATCTCTGTAAAAAAGAGTTTGACATGAGAAATCTTCTCAACTATTTCGAACCAAACAATGTACAGAGTGTCAAGTGAACGTGAGGTCATATCTAAAGTACGAACTTTGAAGCACGAAGTCTTTGTGTGTGTGTGTGTGTGCGTATACCATTTGTTTACCTAAACTGACATTATCCTTATAAATACATGTAGTGAGGATTTTCATACAAAACTTTAATCGCGGTAATCTGCTCTTTGCTTACATTTGAATTTTATAACATCCGGTTTACATAATAATGGCTTCTTCACAAAATAAAAGAGAGAGAGAGAGAGCAATGAAAGCGATATGTGAAAATGTGGAGACGATATTATGAAACCAATATAACATATCAGAAATGCAAGAGAGATTGGTAGAAATTGTGAAATGAATAAACAAACTAAACGATGTCAAGGACACATTAAAAGATCTTTGTTGCCAATGAAATCTTTAAAAAAAATTAAAACGTTTGACTATGCCATGTTTAAAAATGCATTGAAGTTATATATTTTCAATGATTAGCTTTACATAGGCGTCCGTATTTTTTTTTTGCACCGGATACACCAAACGTGCATTATGAAAATAGCTGATATTAAGGTAGTAACACTAATAAATACCTTGTCGAATCAAGGCCAGGGCTTTCTTCTCAATGAAACTTGTCAGTCTGCGGGTAGCTCGGAGATAGCGAGTAACAAACACATTGGGCGCCAGGTAGATGAGGTTCTGCTCCCCACACCCAGTGGGCAAACGTAGTAGCTCCGTGACGCCCTCTATTATAACCTGAAGGGTTGGTCCAAGCAAGTCACCTGGTGAATATAACGCACAAATCCATACACAAACAAGCACATTATTTAAAATCATTTTTAAAAAAAGCGTATCTTAGGGGGAGAAACCCTACATATTAAGCCGTATTTGTGAATAGCGAAGGATTAATTTCCCCTTTTTGAAATTGTAATGTACTAAATTAGAGAGTAGGTTAGTTTTGTTAGGCAAATAGAGTAAAGTGCGAAGTTCGAGCGCATTAAGCCCGCTGGCAGCAATTTTCAAGTTTGGATTTTTATAGCACCGTAACGGTCTGACCTATGAAAAAACTGATAGTATCTCTGAATTCCTCGTCCTTTTTTCTATAAAAGTAGATTGAATTTAATGTATCACTAGGCTTAGTTAAAATTAAATACGAAGTCAAAGAGGTGTAGGGTAAGTATTGCCAAGCGTACTTTTCCTCGAGCGGATTTTTCCCCAGTTAGTAAGCTCGATCGGGTTGATGGAAGGTTCGAGCAGGTCAAAGAAAATATATCTAAAAACATGTTTTAATATTTAATTTTTACTATAAAGTCATTTTCTTTTTACTCCAGCGCAAGAACACCATCTATTGCACCATTTCCCACCCTCCACAACTTCAAATAGTCTCTTTAAGCTGATGAGCAATCAGACTTAAAAATAGCCTTAAGCCCATTACCCATTTCCTTCACTACCGGGTAGTAAAAAAGAATAACTCCACACCTCCTGAGTTTGACCTCACCATGAACTTAGCCTTTACAAGGAAAAGAAAATAGTATGTGTAGGAAGGGAAGAAAAAAGGTGCATGCGCAGTAGCAATATAGTAGTTATTTGGTAAACATTCAAATAAAAAAGTTATAGCAATAAAAAGTGAACTGTTCGAACCTCTTGACAAATCGGGGCTGCTCGAACTTCGCACTTTCCTGTATATTGTGTATTGTTTTAGCGACGGTAAAAGTAATGACGTAGTAAGACAAGACTAATGACGTAGTAGACTAAGGCGAACAAGAGACCATCTAGAAGTAGGCTGTTTTGAATAAGTAGTTGAATAGTAGGCCTAGTTAGAAATAGCGACGTGCTATAAAGACTAGACCGATTTCCCAGTGATCATTAAAAGTCTCATTTTATAGAATTAAAAGTTGGTATCAAGTATGTTTTAATTAACAATGTTCTGTGGCTAATGAGAAGTAATAATTAGTAAGGAGTGAAGTCAGATGATATTAGCCCACAACAGAATCAAACACACTACTTAACTACCAGCAAGTAATTGACAATTTTTTTATTTTTTTTTTAAATGAGTCATGTCTTGTCTTGTAATTGTGCAAAGTTTAAATTTGATCCGAGAATGGGGTGTGGGAGAAATAACATTTACAAACTTTATACCAGATAGGCGGACAGACAGTGTGAGCTAATAGAAGCTTTGTAAAAAAATGGAAACATAAAAATATAGAAAAGCAAGCAGTGTTCTAGTTTACAAATATATACATTTATAAGCACTAAGGCTTATTTCAAGTGTTTCTCGTGTATCTATGCAAATCCCGCTGCGACATTTTCATTTTGCCCCTTCCAGCGAAGACAAAACGCTGATTCGAAAGAGAGGCTAAAGAACTCGTTTAGACTCAAAGTAAAGTATCCGCCAAAGACAAGCACACAGACGGCCAACTGGAAATCAGAAATCTTTGTTGAGATGTGACAAAATGTATCCAAATACAGCTCTAATCTAATCTAATCTAATCTAACCGCTATAACCTATCTTCTCAATTACATTCTATTCTTTTTAATTGCATAACTATAAAACCAGAACTAGCGGCAATTTATATAGGCTCTCAGCATCAGTACGAATAGCGTAGTTGCAGTAGGACTAAAAGGAAAATTTAGATATGCAATATAAAATGAATAGCTTAACAGTCGAATATTTAGTAACTCCCGTATCCTCAAAAATCTATTTTTAATGTTAACGTATTTTATTCTCATTCTCAAATAAAACAGAATTTTTCTTTAAATTGTTTTGTATGGCGAATGTTTATAGCTTCAGCATTTTCAAAGCGCTATGATCCAATCTCTTCTGTGGACCAGTTGGTGGGGGGGGGGGGGGGGGGTAGAAGGTATGTGGGGAAAAGGTTTTCATGCTCTCAGCAAACACAACTCAGCTCAAGTTGGGTTTGGAACTTGTAAAAAAAAGGGACACAATCAATACATAGTAGTGCAAAAAAAGTGAAAGCGTTACACAGACTAGCTTTTAGCTTCAGTATCTTCTTATGTCATCGACATATATAGATTGTTTAGAATCTACCAGCAGAAACAACTCACACAATTCATGTGATAGTAAATGGTAATGTTTTGTCTGGCCCATCACGTTATTGTAACCCAGTACCCACATTGCTGACATGTGGAAAGAATGCGCTAGTTAACAGAGAGCGGAGATAATGGAAGTCCTTAAGGCCTTTAATATATTCGGACGGATGTACGAGATTT